>CM021100.1:323775407-323980639 GCA_007115665.2 Sequoiadendron giganteum | reverse complement strand
GTTGAAGAAACAGATAGATCGAAGACGACCTTCACCACCAAGTGGGGAACTTTCGCTTACAGAAGGATGCCTTTCGGCTTAATCAACGCCGGGGCCACATTTCAGCGAGCCATGGACATCGCTTTCCGAGACTTCGTCGGAAAATGCATTATTATATAAATGGATGACTTGACCATGTTTTCCAAGAAGAGGGAAGATCATTTTGAAGATTTGACGAAGATTTTCCAGAGATGCAGAAGATTTGGCATTTCTCTCAACTCAAAGAAGTGCGTGTTTGGGGTTACTGAAGGAAGATTATTAGGTCATGTCCTCTCAGAACAGGGCATATCAATTGACCCAGACCACATCGAGGCCATCTCAAAGATCGACATGCCGGGGAGTCAAAAAGAGTTGAGATCCTTCTTTGGAAAGATTAATTTTGTGAGAAAATTTATAACTGGGTTTGCCGAGATTGTGAGACCATTGAATGAAATGTTAAAGAAAGATGCAAAGATAGAATGGACCCCTCAAACAAGGAAAGTGTTTGAGGAGATCGAGCAAGCAATAGTGGATGCTCCGGTGCTGGTTAGTCCGGATTATTCAAAGCCATTCTATCTATACTCTTTTGCTTCGGAGCATACCTGTGCGGCAGTTCTAACTCAGAGAATGGAGGAAAAGGATGAACATCCAATTGCCTTTATGAGTGCACCATTAAAAGAGGCAGAATTAAGATACGCAAACGTAGAGAAGCAGGCTTATGCTTTGGTGAAGGCAGCTAAGAAATTCAGGCACTACATCCTGAGGAACAAAGTCCATGCTATAGTTCTAGATGCCACCGTGAAGACGTCGTTGATGCAAAATGAACTAGGAGAAAGAAGAGGCAAGTGGGTCACCACTTTGCAAGAATATGATATGGAAATACAGCCGATGAAGTTGGTCCGAGGACAAGCTTTGGCGCAAACAATTGCAATGGCAGGACCTGGATTGGTGCAACAAACATACGTGCTGGAAGAAGTGTCTCCAGGAGAATGGTACGATGACACTATTTACTACTTGTTGAATCACAGGTGTCCTTCACACTTGAATCCAGTACGGAGGAGAGCTTTGAGAATGAAGAGCCAAAGGTTTATGCTGTAAGGGTCAGTACTTTATAGAAGAAATCACGAAGGGATTTATTTAAGATGTGTAGGAAAAAGAGAAGCTAAGCAGCTAATGGAACACTTCCATGAGAAATTTGGAACAAGTCACGGAGGTGGTTTGGCCACCACACATCAAGAGCTGGATATTATTGGCCCACACTTTTCAAGGATGCTTATGAACATGTGAGAACTTGCCACATTTGCCAAACAATTGCATACAGAGAGAAGAATCCGGCTATTGCATATAGAGAGAAGAATCCGGCTATGCCCCTGCAGCCAATAATTGAAGTTAGGCCATTTGCAAAATGGGGATTAGATTTTATTGGAATGATTAATCCGCCTTCCTCGGTGCAGCACAAATACATTTTGACAGCTACAGATTATTGCACCAGATGGACATAGGCTCAAGCTCTCAAGCTTTGCATGACAGACATGGTCATTAAATTCCTTGAAAAGACCATTATTACAAGGTTTGGATGTCCTCAGGCATTGGTATGCGATAACGGCCCCGCTTTTTCATCGCTGAAGTTTTCAAACTGGGCATTTGAGTATTGGATTGCACTAAAATTCTCATCCAATTATTATCCGCAAGGGAATGGACTTGCAGAGTCCACAAATAAGAATTTGTTGAATGCTATCAAGAAGTTGCTGGATAAGAACCCCAAAGATTGGCACACGCAGTTGAGGTTTGCTTTATGGGCAGACAGAACCAGAACGAAGAATTCTTTGGGGACATCTCCTTACCATTTGGTATATGGGCAAGACCCCGTCTTCCCAGTTCAGTTAAGGATCCCTACTCTTCAGTTCATTCAAGAGTATCTCGAAGGTGAAGACTGAGTTCGAGTCAGACTGTCCCAATTGATGCACTTGGAGGAGAAAAGAGATGAGGCATTGGAAAATCTGGCCAAACATCAAGGAGTCGTGAAAAGGTGGTTCGTTAAGCAGGCCAAGGTCAAGGCCTTCAGGATTTCAGATTTAGTTTTATGTTGGGACAAGGCCCATGAAAGAAAAGGCGATCACGACAAGTTCGATAAATTGTGGTTGGGTCCCTATTAGATTTCTGAGATCCTAGGAGATAATGCGTTCAGATTGAAAGAGTTAACAGGAGAGGATATCCCATTGCTAGTCAATGGGTGGTTCCTCAAGCATTATTTCCAAGCGTAGGTTCCCTCCTGTGTCCTACTTTGTACATAGTTAGATTAGGTTGTTTCGTTTCTCGCTTTCCCTTTTGGTTTTGGTTTTTGGGTTGTTACCCTTTGGGTTTTTGGCTTTGGTGTTTCTTCCCTTGAGTTGTTCACTCAAGTGGTTTTGGTTTGGGTTTGGAATGGACATAGATTTTGGGTTTCCCATTCGAGGGGGTGCATATGTCTTTCATTTCACAGTTTGGTCTACTACCATGTGGTGTTTATGGATTTGTGCAAAATGATAAAATACCAGGGTTGTTTTCCTCCTATCACCATCCGGTTTCGTATAAGCTCGACTCGGAAGGTTAATCAGTTATTGTGTCTTGACACATGAGTCTGAGATCATAATGTCCTATCTGCTCAAGAAGCTGCTTTGAGTCATTTTGATTTCTTGGGAGAGGTTCTAGCAAGTGAAAATTTTACATCTTACTTCAGCGCCACTGCAATTCTCAAACCCATTGGTAGCTTCATTGCTGGCCAACCAATTATGGAATTGACGGAAAATCAAGAGAGAATAGAGTGACCGTTGGACATTTTATTCTATGTTGGTGTTGTCATAAAACACATGTTAACAAGACGGTGCATAGGCAACATGGGACATTACAGTACAAGTGCCAATCAATCCCAAACTATTTGAAATATCCCATCCCTGATAGGATATTTACCTTTATGACTTTTTCTGTCTTTGTTTTTTGTTTGTAATGTTGATTGATTTGTTTATGTTTTGGCAATGTTTTTGAATGCTTTTAAACAAAAATAAAGTGCAGAAAACTAAAGAACTTTCAGCAAATGCATAATCAAAAATTTCATATTTTTCAATACAACAACTAGTTGAAAATTTCCAGAATCTTATTACAATTAGAATATTGAGATTTTGTCAATTATAACAATCCAATTCATAAAATACCATCTAATATCTAAATCCAACATACCCAAAAAATGTTTGCCACTTTGTGAAGGTGCTGCTGTAATGGAAAGCAGCAAACTGGAAGCTTGAAAAAATGGAGGCCTTCCTCCAAACCCTCAGAATAACACCTCTAGAATTAAATGCAAATGCTCTCATAATTCTGGATGCCAAGAATGATGAAGTTTGTGGTTGAAGAACTTAGGCGTTTCACTCCATAAAACCCCACGTTGCTGTCATGAGAAGTATAGCTGGCAAGGATTGGTACAACCTGCCTTAATAAACCGACACGTGCCAAGTTTGATCCTCAATCAACAAAGGGTAACAACAAATATATGTCTTTTGATATGAGACATTAACTTCTAAAAAATCTGAACAATCTATCCCCAAATAAGCACAAATGTGACTCCTGTGTGTAGTCACTTGAAGAGCAAACCTTGGGTGGTATTTCACACCTGTAGAATGCTTAAATCTGAGAGAAATCACGTTCTCCAAGATCGAATTTGTAGTAGAAACCATTGTTCCTTCTCACAACCAAAAGCTCTTGAAATTTGTCAAGTGTTGAATGAATGAATGAAATGAATTCCAAAATGCCCTTTTATAATTCACCTCAAATTCACTTTTAAATTCCATTTCATTTAATTTACTTTTAATTTCTTTTAATTTGATGCACAACTTCATAATAAAAGGTATACTTTAAAAATCATTTATATCTCCCCCTTTAAAATGACACTTTAACTCATATTATAGAGTATACTTTTAGAATCATTACAATCCCTCTTTAATAAAGTCCTTACGTCTCCCTTTTAATATAATAAATTAATAAAGCATCATTTAATAGATCACTTTATTAATTTCCATTTAACCCTTATATCACCTTTAATAATAAACTCCCCTTTAAATAATCACTTAATTAAAATATTATAAAGTGACTTCAGAATTAATCACTTTACTTTATTAAATTAAAATATTAAAGTTAACACTTTAATATTTCATCTTTCTGCTGAGACCATCACCCGATCACTCCAACTGGAAACTGATGCTGCCACTGATCCCAGGGTGATGTTTGTAAAAAACAAGCCAACTGCCTATCTCCTCTTAAAAAGTAGGGATTCCTCTAAAAAGTAGGAAACTATCTTTGATCATCTGAAACGGCTCACAAGGCTCCCTGCCAGGCTCCACAAGCTCTAGGTGGTCACAGGTGAACTGCCAATCCCTTTCTAAAAAATAGGAGACTGACTCCAAGCTTCTGAAACACCACGTAGACTTCCCAAAATTTTACAAGATCCCCGAAAGAGCTCCCTATCCATCGTGTTAGCCTATGGGAACCCAACTAATAGGCTAACCACCATGAATGACCACTGCCTAGGAAAAGGGGACATTACAGTCTTCCATCCCCAAGATTGCTTGTTCCCAAGCAATCCTCACTTCAATACTCTGGCCTGTCACCTGAATGTCGGGATCCCAAATCAATCTATAAAATGCCCAACTACATGTCTACTGCATCCTATGGGTAGAGGTTAAATCATGCTCAACATCACTATGAACAACTACCTCAATATAGAACAAACGACCAAACAAAATAATCCCTAGATCCCATAACCAGAATGGAAGTTTTTCATATACATCACGCATTGAATTCCACTGCGCTACACTGATAAAATCTTCACCATGCTGAAAGTGGTGAAGCAACACATCAAAATCCAACCCAACTGACATGCCAAACCTATTACCACTTGGATCCCAACACACCAAAACCTCACATCCATTGAACATGAGATGGAAGTAACTCGAAGTGCTAGCATCATAACACCTCTTCCCAACCTCAACTTACCTCCCATGGATGTGATGACTATCCCTCATAGGTGTGAAAAGAAGTGCAACCGCTCCTCTTTGGTTGCTGATATGGAACAAATAACACCCTTAGGATTGTAAGATCGAGCTATGGGAATGCAAATGATACCACCATGTTCATAGGGTGATGAAGTATCACCTCTATGCTGCTCACCCATGACAAGGAGATGATCCAACTTCCCTCCAAGCTCAAGTATAGCTATTGTCCTCCAAAATTTATGAATAAAGCTCTCATCGAAATAAATAGAACCGTCCCTTACCAACTTATGGAGTCGAACTCCATCACTACGAGCTAGACTAACAATGCCATGATGCTCATTGAAACCAGACTTCCTTGTAGCCATGCCTCCAATGGAGATTCTTGAGACCAGGAAGTTGCAAACTCTGCTAAGGACATATCTGCATGATGAAAATCTGATCCCTAACCCTGTAGATAACCATATGAAAGTAATAGAGTCGGATACCCACAGTTTTTGGTTTCATCTTCCGAAGATGGAAACACTCCATCCCACAATGGATGATGTGAATCCTGAGCCCTCAATCGGCTCTCCCACAAAGATGTCTCATGATCCCTGTGATGCAAGCTGTGTATAACCTTGGAAATCTCAGAATCATACCGGTCCGCAATCTCATGCAAGTCTGAAACCTCCTGTAAGGAAGATGGATCAGCATTGTGATCGAGCACACAACTCCCAATAGAATCCACCTCTTCATCACAAAACCTATCAATAAGATTCTCCACACTCCCAATGTAGAGACTTGGGCCTAAATCACCTATAAAGTGTTTTCCCTTAGGGACACTTGCTACAACATATTGTTCCCTATTATGCTCATCTAATGCACATATCCCATTGGTGTCACTTGCACCTATAAATGAAATGGATGTTTCTACATCCTCAATATGCACATTCCCACAATTTGTGGATGTATGTTCATCACTGAGAGCTGTCATAGATAGCTAAATGTTAGATGTGGGTGCTGATGACTACGCTAAACTCAACTCCACTGTAAGCTCATCAATACGAGACTCTTTCTATTGAAGGGCCATTTGAGTGCTCTTCAAAGAGTCCATGGTGACCTCAAGCTCATGAGTGAGCTCATCAACCTCCTCTTTCCCTTTTAGTGCATCATATAGATCCTCTCAAGCATGAGAAGATGATCTCTGTTTGATAGTAGCTGTAGTTAATTATTTTTCATTACCCCCAACGCTTCTTTAAATGCCTGAAACTCTGCAAGGGAAAGTTCACTATCAAAGTGCTCATGTGTTTTTGGAGTCCAACAACAATTTGCCATCAATTGTTGAACAACATCAAAGTGTTCTATGGCTGTAGCAATCATTCCTTCATTCACCTTCAATTGACCTACTAGATGATGGGATCCCTGAAACCTATCTTTCCTATACAATTTTTTTGATTTGAAATAAACACTGTAATAGGATGTTGAATCACCATCATTCATTGATTGAAAAGCATCATGTGTACTATCAACATTTCACACATCCTCATCAAAAATACTGGTGTTATGATCCTCATAGGATGACTCAAATGAGAGGTTAGAGGCTGTTAATTTGACATCCTCATTGCACATTTCCTCTTTCGGAATAGATGCATGTACATCCAAAGAACTATCCTGGGACCCATCAATCTTACACAATTTTTTTGATTTTGGATCAGCGTCGTGCACCATACAATCTAATTTGTTTTCAAGGCTGATAACAACTCCATGAGCATTGAAAATATCATCCTGGGGTTTTGTCAAACTACTATCATGATGTAAGGTATTCTCATCATCAACCACTTCAAATTTAAACCCCTTTTCTCCCACCTCTATTGTGGAAGCATCAAGTGGTTCTCTTTCCTTAACATTATTGTGGAGATCAATGTATTCTACTTTATTTGAGGGACTAGTTTCATCCCCAATCTTTGTAGCATCATGTCCATTTGGTACCTTTTCAGTCACCTATAATTCCTTTCCAACCTCTTCTTTCTTCCCTTTTTTTTTTCCTCTATACTAGTAAAATTATGTGCATTAGTGTTTGCTTTCCTTCCCTTCGCAAACAGAGGGTCTAATTTTTCTAGATGTGTATAAAGTCCTAAAAGACCTCCATCAATTCTGCTATGAGTTCTTGCGTAGACTTCATTTTTACCCAAACCACCAATCAACTGCAACTGAGATCAGGTACTTGTTGGTGTGTGTTTTGAATACGCCACCATACACAGAATAAAATGCCCAAGGACACTTTATCCTCTCTTGAAAAGTAATTGCAAATACCTAGAAGATAATACAATGACTCCAATGTTTCTTTTGGCCAGGTTATGACATATGGACAAGGTCAGTGGGCGTTGTGATTTGTTGGTAATCACAAGGGGACTTACATAAAATTCATTTCGCGGGTCGAGGACTTAGACAGCTTTATCATTGAGGCACTTTTGATGGGTGTTTCGGATTTTCCAAAAAAAGGCAAAAGGATAAGGGTTTAGAGGTCTAAACTACGCCTAAGAACTCAAGAGACGGTAGTGATGAGATAAAATAGGGTAACCACGCTTTGTTTCGCCTCCTTCGGACAACTACGCAAAGTGGGTGCAATCTTCAAAGGAAGTGATAATAATTTTAATGTTTGAATTGAAAACAAACAGAAGTTAAGCATCCACAAATCAACGGCTCAGACTAACTTTACACATCAAATGCAAATCATCCATTTGACAAAAGTATGAGCTAAATTTTATCTACCACTGCTATCAAATCTATCATCCACTTAACAAACATATAAATGAAATACTAATCTAATTCTACTCTAAGTGTTGAAGGAGAAATATTAAACCTTGCACACTATTTGAAAACAAAAGTGATTCTAAGCAAATCATGCACTAGAGCTTTTATTGACGGAAATAGTCTTGTCGCAACAATATTATACTACTCACTTCAGAATTTGCAAATGAGAGCAATCAAGTTTATATAGAGTTCATGAATTTGAATAAACGGCTCAGATTAAAATTGAGCCAACGGCCAAGATCAAAACAAATAAACCCTAATTAGGGTTTCCCAAAATGACTTCAGTAAACAGAGAGTTGACAGGGTGATGTGGCGCTTGGAGCTATTTTCAAGGAATTACATCCCGATCCTCCCGCATTGCCGTGTGTTCGATGAATCTGGACACGATCAAGGCAACTTCATCCATGGTGACCTAAGGAAGCATTCCGATCCTGAATTCCAGTCCGTCCACACTCTCGGCGCATCTGGCAAAGGTATCCTCCCACTCTGGCTTGGTCTTCTCAAAAGACTCTCGGATGCTTAAGAAGTTCGCCAATTTGGCCCAGTCCTGCTTCAGAATGGGTCCAATGATGGCAAAGATGCCTTCTTGGACCTTCCCTCTCAAAACCTCTAACTGCAGGTCATTCTCTCATAGAGCCTCCTTATCCAGGACATCGGTGATCATGTTGAGAAGTTTGGCCTGAACTTCTTTGACTTGTTCTTCCAATCTGATACCGTAAACCTTCACCCTCTCCAAGACTTTGCCTCGTGCCGTCAAGGCCCAATACCAGGTGTGGAAGTCATAGGCTGCTCTTGCTACAATAACACCTTCGTTTATCAGCTTTTGCTTAGGAACTCCTTTCAGAATCCTAAGGCAAGGGATTATCCTATCTTGCACATCTGGAAGGTTATCCCATACTTCTGCCAAAGTGGCCAGCCTAGAAAGTAGGGCAGTGGCCTGGCCATAAACCAGAGTCAACCTCTCTACGAATGCCTCAGCTTCAGTCCCCTTCGCTGCTATCCATTCTCTAGCTTCTCGAACTGTGACCATGTTTTCTTCTATCTCTTTAATGGCCCCCTGTGAAGAGTTCGGGAGTAGAGGAGTTGCCGTGTTGTCTTGATCAAGTGGCTTGATTAAGTGCTGGATATACTCCTTTAGGCGCTCAATTTCTAACTGGCACTCTTTCCTCTTGGCTACCTCCTTTGCCAACCTTGACTTGATAGTGGACACAGAATTGTCCAAGTCTTCAATCTCTTGGCCCTTCCTGGTTGGACCCAAGTCAATGGTTGTGATGGCATAATCTTGTGGAGCCATGTCCTCCCATGGCCTGTCCATTGTAGGCACTGCGATCTGCACTGTCCTGTTGCCGGTTCCATCTCTCTGTATGCTCGAGAATTTCTTTGCTGGCTTCTTAACTGCAGTCTGCGTAAGTCTGGCCAAGAAGTCAGCAGTGTCATCCTCTTCTGGCTCCTCCACTGGCGCCTGTACTTTCAGCCTCTCCCTTAGCCAATCCGGGATCGTCGGCTGCTCTATGCCTTCATCCTTCGGCCTGTCTTCTCTGTCAGGAACGTCCAGAATTCCCCTAAGGGCTGAAATCATTCCTTCTTGGAAATCCTCGTTTTGGGTGTCCACATTTTCATCATCGGACTCCAATATTTCTGTGCCCGTGGGAGATGGTGGCGCA
Source organism: Sequoiadendron giganteum (assembly GCA_007115665.2). Taxonomy (NCBI): domain Eukaryota; kingdom Viridiplantae; phylum Streptophyta; class Pinopsida; order Cupressales; family Cupressaceae; genus Sequoiadendron; species Sequoiadendron giganteum. The sequence continues at coordinate 323,971,143 of CM021100.1, read as the reverse complement.
TCTTCATCCGGCTGAGGCTCCATATTGTTTTCCGGAATCGGGGAAGGATCCCTAATGTCAGCTAGTGAAGCATCTACAGTAGCCAGCATCTCTTCAATATTCCTAGATGCGGCCGAGTGTGAAGGCTTTACCTTAGCCTGCTTCTGGACTGGCTCCTTACCTGCAGCTATCTCCTTCCTTTTCTTGGAAGTGGTGGCCTCTATCATCTCCACGCCCTGGGATGCATCCGCATTGGAAGAATAGGATTCCGCCTCACTCAACATATCATAAGTTAAGGTTATCCTTTTTCGCCTGAGTTCCTGAATCTGTTGATCAACCCACCACTGTGTATACTTGATGACAGGTCTCATCAAAGTATTTAAATCGGTGTGCTCGGATTCTGACCACCTGACCACCGGCAAAGGCAAGCTCTCATCAAGGTGCGGCTGTACCTGCTGTCCATCTTCCTCCAATTGATCCAGCACTCGACAAAGTTCTGTTGCTCTGATCAAACTGACAAGCAATCTGGACCACATCTTTCGCCTAACCTCAAACTCGGCTGCAGCATTTTCCCAGAAATCTTCCAGTTCAACCCTATGCTTGTACCTCCTTCCATCCACCATCTTGATGTGGTGATGCGGATTGAAGTGGCTTCTAGATGGATAGGTAGCAAAAGGATAATGCTGAATCTCGAGCCTGGCACTATCTGCTGCCTGCGATGATGGACAAGACTCTAGCATGTTCCCTATAAAGAAGGGAAAGGTTATTGCCGCCTTTTGCTTTGTTCGTTGGAGGCCTTGAAATTCTTCTAGCTGCCTTAGAACTTCCAACAGGACCATCTTGTTAGTCGGGAAAATGGGCAAACGATATGGGCTCCCAGTGAATCCCTGGATTCTGATGTAAGTATATCAGGGATACTGGATAAACCAAGACCCATATTTACCAATCAGCTTCTTGGCCTCAGGAGTCAACCGTTGATGCGTCCCTCCCTGGAGTATCCTGGTGATATACATAAGGAAGGCGTCATGAGCTCGCTGGAAGTGCGCCTTTTCTTTCAACTGCAATTGTAGATAGCAGTCGTATGCCTTCAGCTCATTTGATCCACTGCCGACCGTGCCCTTGCATATCAAGCCTGCATACTTGTAAGTCCTAGCAAACATGTAGATGACATAAGAACTCATATAAAACGTTTTAGTTTTCTCTAGGTTGACAAGCTGCTTGTGGAGGTTGTTGCTAATCATTCGTGACCAGTTAAACATCTTAACGCCCTCTGTGATGTCCTCAATAAAATAGTATATCCATGGCTCAAATGGCACCCCCAAAGGACTGCCTGCTATTCTGTTCAGCAAGATAATGATGTCTCCGTAGTCCTCCTTGAAGTCCGTACGCATCAACTTCTTGGGCATTTTCTTGACCGACAGCCTAGGCTTGTCTAGCCATGACTTGTTGATGTTGGCGGCACAAAGGTCAGGCTGCTCATCATACAATCTCTGGGTGTCTTCCTTAGTTTTATAAGTGGTTTTAGGATAGGAAGGAATGCCAAAGGCCTCTTGTATGGCCAACTCTCCCAGATGTGCCAATATTCTCCCGTTAGGCGCCACAATTTGTCTCAACTCAGCATTATAATGAAGCGCACATTGCACCATGAATTCAGCACATTCAAGCGCAGGTGGAAATCCGGCAGCTTGAAAGATTCCATTTCTTACCATTCTCCTGGCTGCAGGCGTGGGTAAAGGTCCATTGTGCCCATATACTCTTCTCTTGAATTCATCGAGGTCTATATGACCAAGATTGGTGTCCGAGATGTTTTTCCATTTTGATTTTATTTGTCTCTGGCTGCGATCCTTGGTTCGCGAACTTCATTTGTGCTTGCCTGGGTGTCTCTTCTTGATTGACCGTCAACCTGCAAGTACAAAATGCTTAACATTAATATAAGAACTTTTAAAATCAAATTACTCCGGGGTGTAACTTAGACAAAATCGCACTTTCAGCTTATTAAATTAAAATTTCTGTCAAAAAGCAAGCTGAAAGTAATCAAATTCGCCCATTTGTGAATGAAACTCGTGCCGGAAAGAAAGTAGAAGATAGAAACGAGGCACAAACACATTGTCGATTAATTTCCAAACCTCAAAGATCGTGTTTTGGCTGCAAATGAATTTAAAAAATTCTGAAAATCTGCTAGAGGAAGTGCCCCAATATGCTGGGAAGTACGATTTTCAGCAAAGAAATAAATTATTTCTCTCTAAAAATCACGCCTGTCAACAATAAATTACTTCCTTGATTCCCACAACAACGTTACTTGCACTAAATTTTCCTTCGCAAACGATTCCCAGAAGATTCGAGAAAGATAGCTTCTTCTCAGCCGAAATTGTGAAGAAATGAGTTGCTGAAACTCATTTTATGGCTGAGAAGTGCGATTTTCCTCAAGGAATTGCTTTCTTTTCCCTGATTTTCTTCCAATTTTTAGAAACGTTTTTCTTCTCAGATCGGCAAGTTTCTAATTTCACTTTCAGTTGTCGAGGCAAGTTTCTAATTTTCATCTCTGTGCCACCTCTGTTTGAGATTTTCGAATTTCTCAAAAAATTGCCTAAGTGTTGGAGAGAATATCAAAAGATATTAAATTAATTGTTTAAAATTAATTTTCCAACATACTTTAAATCTTCAAATCACGGCAATTTTAAATTTACCTAAGGCAGAATAATTTAATCTTCGAAATAACCTCCAGACTTCAAATTTTTTAATTAAAATTCCCTAAGTGTTGGGAAATAATTAAAAATATTAAAATATTTAAAATTCCAACCTGTTTAACCTTGATACATGGCTAAGTTTGTTTGTCCGAGGCAAAATATCTCTTTTCAAATCATCTGCCTAGCCAAAATGTGCTCAATAGTTCATCTGCCAAATTTCAACTCTCTAGGCGGAGTTCTGACCCTTCTGGACATTTTTATTTAGCCAAATGATTCATCTTCTGGGTTGGGCGAACTTGGAGATCTCTGCCACTTTGTCATTTTTTTTATTAGTGCCTTAGGAATTTTTCCAAGCTGAGAGGGGCGGACTTCATGGTTGCTTTGCCAAACACTCTTCATTTTATGCCAAAAAAATTCATTCCGTTGTGTTGAGGAGTGATTTTCGTGCCGGCCAAATCTCTTCTTCCTCTGGACATTTCTCCGTTTTTCATGGCTTAGAAAATTTACCTTTCAAAGTTGGACGAATTTCTTATAATTCCTTGCCAATGGCGTATTTTATTCTCCATTTGTCTTAGGCGAACTTCACACTTTTCTTGCCATGGCGAATTTTATTCGTGCCTTGTCCAATGGCAAACTTCACTTGTATTGGCCATTTAATTCAATTTCTAGCAAATTTCCCTTGTAATTTCACCCCCTTCCAACATCTTGGAGTGAACCCCTTCATATCTTTACCCTTCTCCACACTTCTTGGGGCGGACTTCATAGACTTCTTGCCATTTTAGCATATGGCGGACTTCATAGACCTCTTGCCATTTTCCTTAGGCTGGGCGGACTTTGATTATTTTGTGCCATGGGCGGACTTGCCTTGCCTTGCGCCATCCACCTCTCTCCAAACATCTTGGGTGGACTTTAGCTTCCTCATGCCAAGGGCGGACTTGGCTTCCTTCTTGCCATGGCGGACTTGGAGACCTCCATGCCATTCCTCCCTTGAGGGCGCCATCTTCATGACTTAGCTATTTTTCAAAACTTTTGCCATTTTTACCTTGATTCTTTTGACATCTGGAGGCGTGTTGATTTCTTGTCTGATGGGGTCCAAAAATAGAAACTTTCTAAAAATAGAAAAAGCAAAAAGCATCCCTAAAAAATAGGAACTCCAGAATGGCCTAAAAATGCCGAAAATCAAAAAAAGCAAAAAGCAAAAAAGCAGAATCCCTAAAAAATAGGAAGTGTCAGAATTGACCGAAAGCAATGGCGTTCCTCGTCTACTGGTTCTTCTAAGCATTTCCATGATGTTTAAGCATTCAAACGGGTTCAAAATCTCACCCTGGCCGGACTGACTCTCAAAAAGTTATTCAAATTTAGGACTCTAAACTGGCGATTCAGAGGGCGACATCAAAACTTGGGGGTCCCCATTTGCAATGGGGCGATGTGTGAAATAGGTGACAACAGTACCCAACAGGATGGTAGGAAAACTGCTCTGATACCACTAAAATATCTCACCCCTAATAGGATATTTACCTTTCTGATTTTGTTTGTCTTTGTTTTTTGTTTGTATTGCTGATTGATTTGTTTATGTTTTGGCAATGTTTTTGAATCCTTTTAAACAAAAATAAAGTGCAGAAAACTAAGTAACTTTCAGCAAATGCAAAATCTAAAATTTCATATTTTTCAATACCACAACTAGTTGAAAATTTTCAGAATTTTATTACAATCAGAATATTGAGATTTTCTCGATTATATCAACTCAATTCATAAAATACCATCTAATAGCTAAATCCAACATACCCAAAAAATGTTTGCCGCTTTGTCAAGGTGCTGTAATAGAAACCAGCAAACTGGAAGCTTGAAAACATGGACGCTTTCCTCCAAACCCTCGAAATAACACCTCTAGAATTAAATGCAAATGCTCTCATAATTCTGGACGCCAAGAATGATGAAGTTTTGTGGTTGAAGAACTTAGGCGTTTTGTTGATGTTATTTGCAGCTTCGGTCTGCATTTCCCAAGAAAGTCAAATTAAATATAAAGAGCCGACCCTCATAGTGCGCCTATCCTTGTCTCAACTTGAGCCGACTTTTCAAGCTATGTTAATTGTTTATTATTAATTATTATGAAAGGCCGACCTTAAATGAAGAGGCGCCTATGATGTATAAATGAAAGGTCATTTTCATTGTAAAGGCAATTTGAAAAAGAAAGAAGTTCGCACTTTATCCTTCAAGAAGCAGAAGTTCGCTATTATCACCAAGAGCAGAAATTCGCATTCCTAGAAGAAGTTCATACTTGAGCAGCAGATCAAATTCGCATTCCTAGAAGAAGTTCATACTTGAGCAGCAGATCATCAATTCTGTAGCAGCAGACTGATTTCAAGGAAGAACAGATTCATTTGTACTTAGTGCAAAATCATTGTTAGCCACTGTTGGGCTGTGTTGTAAGCAGAATTTTGTCTCTATGTTATCTTATATATAAGAGAATCATTTGCTGGGTTTTTCTCCCTCACGAGGAGGGTTTTCCCAGGGTATCTTGTTGTGTTCATTGTCTTATGTGTTGCATTTCTTTTGAACAATCTATTATCTAATCTGATCTAAGAAACACTAACACGTTTCACTCCATAAAACCCCATGTGGCTGTCATGAGAAGTATAGCTGGCAGGGAATGGTAGGCCTGCCTCAATAAAACCCCACATGCGAAGTTTGATCCTCAATCAACAAAGGATAACAACAGATATATATATGTATTCTAATCTGATACATTAACTTTTGAAAATCTGAACACTCTATTCCCAAATAAGTAGAAATGTGACTCCTGTGTGTAGCCACTTGAAGAGGAAACCTTGGGTGGCATTTCACACCTGTAGAATGCTTAAATTTGAGAGAAATCATGTTCTCCAAGATCAAATTTGCAGTAGAAACCCTTCTTCCTTCTCACAACCAAAAGCTCTTGAAATTTGCGAAGTGTTGAATGAATGAATGAAATGAATTCCAAAATGCCCTTTTATAATGCACCTCAAATTCACTTTTAAATTCCATTTCATTCAATTTACTTCTAATTTCTTTTAATTTGGTGCACAACTTCATAATAAAAGGTATACTTTAAAAATCACTTATCTCCCCTTTTAAAATGACACTTTAACTCATATTATAAAGTATACTTTTAGAATAATTTAAATCCCTTTTTAATAATGTCCTTATGTCTCCCTTTTAATATAATAAATTAATAAAGCATCATTGAATAGATCACTTTATTAATTTCCATTTAACCCTTATATCGCCTTTAATAATAAAGTCCCCTTTAAAGAATCATTTTATTAAAATATTATAAGGCGACTTAAGAATTAATCACCTTACTTTATTAAATTAAAATATTAAAGTTAACACTTTAATATTTCATTTTTCATGCTATGATCATCACCCAATCACTCCAACTAGAAGCTGATGTTGCCACTGATCCCAGGGTTATGTCTGAAAGAGCAAGCCAACTGCCAATCTCCTCCTAAAAAGTAGGGATTCTCCTAAAATGTAGGAAACTGGCTTTGATCATCTGAAATTGCTCACTAGGCCCCTTGCTAGGCTCCACAAGCTCTAGGTGGTCATAGGTGAATTGTCAGTCCCTTCCTAAAAAAATAGGAGACTGGCTCCAAGCTCTTGAAATGCCACATAGACTTCCCAAAAGGTCACAAGATCGCCGAAAGAGCTCCCTATCGATCGTGTTAGCCTATGGGAACCCAACTGATAGGCTAACCACCACGACTGACCACTACCTAGGAAAAGGGGACATTACAGTCTTCCATCCCCAACATTGCTTGTTCCCAAGCAATCCTCACGTAAATACTCTGGCCTGTCACCTGAATGTCGGGATCCCAAATTAATCTGTAAAATGCCCAACTATATGTCCACCGCATCCGTTGGGTAGAGATTAAACCATGCTTATCATCACTGTGAACAACTACCTCAATATAGAGCGAAATACCGAAGAAAAGAATCCCTAGATCCCATAACCAGAATGAAAGTTTGCCATACACATCACTCACTGACTTCCACTGCACTAAACTGATATAATCTTCACCATGCTGAAAGTGGTGAAGCAACACATCGGAATCCAACCCAATTGACGTGCCAAAGCTATTACCACGTAGATCCCAACACACTAGAGCCTCACATCAATTGAACATGAGGAGATGGAAGTAACTCAAAGTGCCAGCATCATAACACCTCTTCCCAACCTTAGCTAACCTCCCATGGATGTGATGACTATCGCTCATAGGTGTCGGAAGAAGTGGAACTGCTCCTCTTAGGTTGCTTTGCGACGGGATGTCTTAGGAAGCGTGAGGTTGTTTGGAAGTGACTTGTCATTCCAGTTTGTGGTGAGTTGTGCCTCTTGGTTAGGAAACCTCTTGTGAAGGTTTTTCCTTTGTGTTTATAGTGGTTTAGTGTGTTTGGATGTGGATTGGAGGTTGATGAGTCCCTCATCCCATCTTGGTGTGTTGCTGCAGGAGAATGTGATCATGGTTTATTAACCAATCGTCGTGAGGTTGTTGTCCACTCTCTCTCTCTCTCTCTCTCTCTCTCTCTCTCTCTTGTGTATGTTCATCGTGGTTGATTATCCAACGAGTGGTTAGTCTTCCGCTATTACCACCTTTCTTATGCAATGGTGAAGTGCCTTGTGGTCTCTGGCATTGTGTCATTGTGACACTTGTGTGCATGTTGATTGTACAAGTGCGACATGTCATTTTTACATTATTGGTGTTGTTGTTGTTGTTTAAAAAAAAAAGTTGTTCTATCAGGTTTTGTTCCAAGCTTGTCAACTTAGGGCATTTTTAATAACTCTTTTAATTTGACTCAAAGTAAATTTTTCTTGAAATCCTAACTCTTTTGCAAATTCCTTTAGACTTTAAAGTAGAGAATAGAATACTCAAAGAATAAAATAAAGAAATACCCAGATTCTTTCAACTATAAATAAATTGTGCCCTAGATTTTGGATCGAAATTCCTATCATTGTGATTGTAGAAACTCTGACTTGTTACTATATTATTTGCACTTGCAAAAAACTAAGGAAACATACCAAAATTGTGACCTAGAAATCCACACTTTTGTCTACGAATTGCGGCAAGGAATTCTGTGCTCTTTTTGCTTGCTACATGATGGATTTTGAGAAGAAATTTCTGTGTTTTTCTCTTGCCCATGATCTAAAACAGAAACCCTTGATTTTATGTGTGATTCTGAACTGAATAATCATGACTATTGCAATTCCTGTATGACCTTTAGCTTGTGACTGTTAGTGTTGTAGTGGCAGGAGATATTTTCTCCTTAATATAAATTCACCACAAGTCAGGTCGACCCTTGTTCTATTATTTTTTTGTTCAAGGCAAGTCGGCCTTTATATTTTTTATAAATAAAACTTATATTTTCTAGTTCAGCCCTAGAAAGGTGGGCACCTAGTTGAGTATATATAGATGATAGAATCCTCTCATTTCTCCATCAATTCAATTCAATTCACTCTCCAATTCACATCTCTAGCAGCAGCAATAGTTCGCCATTCTTAGCAGCAGATTTGAATCTAAAAGAAGTGTCATCATTTGTGTTGTTCAAGATTCGCTTCTAGGAGAAGTGATTCCATTCATAGTATCAGATTTGGCCTTGTGTAGGGCCTGAGTTGTATGCAGTTTCTACACTTAATTGTTCTGATATATAAAGAGAACTTGTTGTTGGGTTTTTCTCCCTCAAGCAGGAGGGTTTTCCCAGGGTAAACTTGCTGTGTTCATTGATCTGTGTGTTGTATTTTTGCTTATTTATATTTCTAATCTGAAACTAGCATGGTATCAGAGTGGGTTTAAGTAAAGATCTGATCAGATATGGCAAAAAGCATGTCAAAAGAAGCGATTCTGTGTATGAAAAATCAAAGACTTCTTTGGTGGGACGTGTTAGACATCACAACCTATGCATGGGGTTTAGACATCAAACTGGGTGACTGTCTATATTGTCTAACAATGGACAGACCCTTTCCAGGTTTGAGGTATTTTAAGATTGTTACTTGTTATATCTGCTATCTGTTGACGTATTTTTTATGACGACATCAACACAGAATAAAGTTGTCCAACGGTCACTCTATTCTCTCTTGATCAAAGTGTCCCACATGCTAAGATTGCTTGAAAGTTCATGTGTTCGACTCCAAGGTTCCTTTCATTGCGAATAGACTCAGTTGGTTGATGTGTTTTGCTGAATTATTCCAAGGGGACTTACGTAGTTGTTCGATTATGTGAAGCAATTAGGACATGAAAGATTTGACAAATATCGCCCTGGTATCTGGATTGACCCGGAAAATGCTGAATTAAAAGGGGATAGGGATAGGGATTCTACAAATCTACTTCTAAAGGATGGAAGACGAGGATCGACTTAAACAATCTTCAAACCAAACTTTGCTTTGTCTCCTTTCGAACAACTCCGACAAAGTTGGTGCAATCTTCAAAGGATGAGAAAGGTGTTCAAACTATGACACAACATGTTCATACCATCACTACGACGCATACAAACATATGAGCCACAATCGAAGTTAAGTGCTAATACTCCAGTTGACCACGCAAGGCGAACTTACCATCAGTAAGCCCGCTAGTGGTATGGATGAAAGAAGATATGCTCAAATCACAACGCCACACTCCACAATTAACAACTACTTGCATAAACAAAGTCTATTCTACTCTATCCACTTGAATTGGAAAGACGAACAAGCCTTGCTAGCTGCTCACAATAGAAGATAGAACCACCAAACAATGATAAATCTTTATATTATGAGAGTGTTCACAACAACTTCTTACAAAGTCCTCAATGGGAAAACTTCCTTTCCTCCTCAATCTAAGCTAACTTCTAAGCTAAATGCTATATGCCTTCTACTCTCGCTCTGATTCAATTCTTGATCTAATGTCTAATAATTTACAAATGAGGGGGGATGCCCCTTTTATAGCTAGCCCATTTCAATGGACGGCTCAGATCGAATTACAATGAAGGGCTCAGATCGAGCCACCTATGCCCTGATTAGGGTTTTTGCCCTAAAAACCGCCACAGAGAGGAGTGGGTAATGAATGCACAGAATATTCTCCACTCCCCTACAGGAATCATAATGAGCAATTAATGCCCACTACCATCATCAAGAAGATCTTCATCAAGCAGCGCGTTCCCACTGGCCTTCTCCCGGATAGCAAACTCGATCAAGCGGGCCAATACCGCTTCAACCTCCTGGGCAGAAATCGGTGGAATGTGGTTGAGCTGGAACTCCAATACCGCTACCGTCTGTCCGTGCCGGATGCAAGACTTCGTCCATGCCGCTAAGGCGTCCTGGGTATGCTGAATTATACTGGAGAAAGTGGAGACATTCTCAAAGTCATCCAGGACAAGCGACCTCGCAGCTGAGAAAAACAGAGCCAATTTATCTTTCAAGCCATCAGCAGTTATTTCCTCTGGGGCCAACTTTCTAGCAAATATGGCTTCCAATGTATTAAGGACTCCCTCCAAGATGTTACCCATTGCTTTCCTCACTCTGGCTGAATCTGCCATTGCTGCATCGTGAAATCCACGGCCTGTGACCACCGAGGAGTACCAACTGGTGAAATCATACCTGTCACCATCCTGAATCACACCTCCATTTACCAAAGTTTGTAGAGGTATATGCATCAAAGCCCCCAAACGAAGTACAGTCTTCGTTTGATAGATGCGAGTATCGCCCCAGGCCTGATCCACCATGTCAATCCGTGCCAAAATACTTGAGGCCTGCCGATAAGCATTGGCGAGGTCCTCCATGAATTTCCCTGTCTCAGCACGAACATGGCTAACCCACTTGTCTGCTTCCGTTTCCATCTTCTTTAAATCTTCTAAGCCAACAACTGACTCCCTCGGAAGCTCTGGTGGACGTTCTACCGTTGGGTTTGTCGATTCACCTGGACGTGCTAGACTCTGCACATATCCTATCAAGGTTTTGTGCTCCTTCTTCAATTTCTTATACTTACCTTCCATGCGGAGCAACTGATCCTTCAGCGCCTGATAGGAGTTATCGAACTCTTCGACAATTTGGGCTCCCGTAGGACGACCCAACTCCATGGTAGTGATCACATAGTTCTCAGGCCTCTCCTCGGTTCGATCACAATCCTCTCTCGGAACAGCCACCTGAAGCGTGCGAGAGCCTGACTCATCAGTCGAGATCTTTGAAAACTTCCTGGCCCTCTTCTTTTCTGGTGGCGCATTGATCCTCCTGAGGAACTCCTCCATCTCGATGGCCGGATCCGTATCATCCTCGGGTTCTCTTCTCATTCTGTCTGAAAGCCAATCCGGCACCGTCTGCTGCGGATTGCAAACGACGAGGGGCTGTTCTTCTGTTGCCTCCACCTCGTGCACCTCTTCTCTTCTTGCACTGCTCTGCTCTGGCTCATCATCTTCCACGAGCTGTGTATCTCCTGACCCTTGGGTCCCCTGTTCTGTGTTTTCCTCTTCCTCCAATGTCATGTCCAACATCTGTTGGAAACGAGTGTCAGCCACTGTTTCATCTTCTTCTTCTTGTTGGCCAGCCCTGGATACACTGACGCTTATACTATCTGATTCTCGGATGTTGGGTTGATCCACCTCCTCAAGCTCCCGCTCTTCACCCAATCCTGCCCTCTGATCAGCAAACAATGAAATCACTCTCAAACTCGAAGACCGAGTTTGTGAGTGCATAGGTGATGCTTGTTCCATCCTCAACGGTATCGGCTGGGTTGGTACTTCTACTTGTGCTTCCGGTGTTTGAGCAACCTGTTTTCCCCTCTTCACCGATAGCGGCCTTGGGTCACCCATCAAGCTATAAGTAAGGGCGATCGATTTGCTCTTAAGTCTGCATACATGTCTATCGACCCAAGCCCTTGTGAAAGTCAACACCGGAATCGAGAGCGTATCCAAGTCCATGATTTCTGGCTCGGACCAATCAGGTGGTGGGACTGGAGTATCGCTAATTGAACCATAGTCGGGTTGCATAACGTTGACATCCTCTTCCACCTGGTCGGGAACTGGAATGATCTCACATTCCCTGATCAATTTGAGGGGAAGTCTGGAAAACATCCTTTTCCTTATCTCAACCTCATCAACAGCATTTGCCCAAAAGTCTTCAATGTGGGCCTTGTGTCGATACTCGACGTTCTGTATCATTCGAATGTTTCTGTACGGATCAAAATCCTGTCTGCCTGTGTGATACGATAGATGATAGAATTGCAGCTCATCCTCTGCCTCTTGAGCTGCCTGCAAGGAGGGACACACCTCAGTGGAATTTCCCATGGCAATAGGAAAGTCAAGTCCACACTTCTTCTTTTTCTGAATCTTATCATAGGCGATCAACTGCCTAGATACTTCCAGCATTATAATGTGATCGGTGGGGTACCTCGGTAGCCGGTATGGATACGAAGTGAACCCCTGCAGCCTGATGTAAGTGAATTTCGGAAATTGGATGAGCCAATATCCGTATTCCGCGATCAATGCTTGTGCCTCTTTTGATACTCTTTGCTGCGTTCTCCGCTGAAGGGTCCTTGTGATGTGCATTGTGAATGCATTATTAGCTCGTTTGTAACTGGCAGGGTTAGCTAGATGCAACTGTGTGTAGGCCTCATGGATTTTGAACTGATCAGGTGTACAGCCTATCGGCTCCTTGTATGTAATCCCTCGATACTTGGTCATTCTCGCCAGCATATATATCGCATACGAGCTCATATAGAAGGTTTTCTTCCCCCTCAGGCTCCTGAACTGCTCATCTATGTTATCACTGATCATTCTTGCCCAGTCAACGCATTCCTTTCCCTCTATTATGATCTCTATGAAGTAGAACATCCATGGCTCGAAGAAGTAGGCTTGTGCACTCCCATTTACTCGGCTCAGCATCATCATCAAGTCGCAGTATTTTTGTTTTACATCTTCGGCAATTATCTGCTTTGGGAGTCTAGTGCGAGGTGGCTTTGGCTTTTGCATCCAAACTCTGTTGATGACCGCAGCAACCCTCTCGAAGGAGGTGGAGTACATTTTATCCGCCCTCTCCTTTGATTTGTACAGCATCTTTTCGGCAGTGGGAATCCCAAATGCCTCTCCAATGGCATTTGGCGTGAAGTTGGCAAGCAATTTGCCATCCGGCGAGACAATGGTTCTACGCTCCGGCTTGTAGTGGTTTGTACACTCCATAATTAGCTCCGGGCACTGAATTGCTGGTGGAAAACCAGCGGCTGCATAGATACCACTCTTCATGATGTTATGTGCCATGACTGATGGTTGATGGCCTCCCAGTCCGTACATCCTAGACTTGAGTGCATTTAGATTAAATGACCCGAGGTTGGTGTCACTTAACCCTGCCAGCTTGGAGACAACTGCCGACTTTGGAAGAACTGACTTGGCGAGCCTTTTAATCATTGCCTGCCGGGATGAGCTAGCCTTGGCCGTTTCGGTGTTTGCAGCTCTGCCTGCGGCTCTGCTTGTTCCAGCAACATCCTTTGCTCCAGCCATCTGCAAAATAGAATAGAATAACAATAAGCTAGCTTGCAGATTTATAATAAAATAAATAGCCTCCGAGGCGACTGCGGATGTGGAGTTAGTTTTTGAAAATGAAATTCTTCAGCATAATTTTCTAACTCCAAACCTCAAACTGTATAAAAAACTCTGAGCTTATACCGAAGCTTCCAGCAACTGCACTCTGACTGGCGGAGAAAATTACAGACGACCAACAACTTTCAGCAATGTGGGTATTTTCTCAGCACAAAACAAATTAAATCTTTCGCCCCAACTTCCGTCAACTTCAACAACTTCAACTTTCAACTTCGAATAAATAAAATTTGCAGCAAGCTTCAATTTTCGTGCAACTTCAATATTCAGCAACTTCGAAGTAAATCCTCAGCACACAATAAACTTTTGCAACTCAATGCTCTGCAGCGACTTCAAAAGATAAATCTTCCAGCAATTCCGGAAATCAACTTCAACCTTCAACTTCGAAATTGCAGCAACACATTCTCAGCTTTTCGAAAGAAACGGTCTTGGCAGATAAAAAAAAATCTCCAGCACCTCGCCCTGTCAGCAACTCAACACTCCGAAATAAAATAAACTCTCAAGGAATTTCTCTCCTCAACAACTTCGAAAATATTTCAATCTCTCAAGAACTTCTTCAGCAACTTTAACTTCGAAAAATGTGAGGAGAAATGAGAGAAGAGACTGTTTAAATAATTCTTCTCGAAAAATCCTGCCAAGTAAGGCTGGGGCTATTTTTAGCACCCTCATCAATTCTCCACTCTCTTCGTTCAGAATCTTCTAATTCAAGCGCAGTAGTGGGCTAGTTGTCAGCCAGTCATTATGGCAGTTGCCATTAACAATGATTCCTTCCTTGTAAAAATTCGAATTTTTTCCTCTTGGTTTGCCAATAATTTAGACACCTCGCGAGAAAAATCACTTGATTTGATTTGAAAATTTCATTTAAGAATCTCGCAGTGTTTAATTGAATCCAACTCGAAAATTCGTGGGAGTGTTAAATTTATTTCCAACTTTTAAAATGTCTGTCATTTAAATCCTCGATTTCATAAAATTTGCCTTAGACATTTTAAATTCTCTTTTTAAAATATTCAACTCCGGGTGATTTAAAATCACTTGCATGCTCGAAATAATTCATCCTCTGAGATTTAATTTCCGTCAGGAAAATAATCTAGGCAAAACGAATCCCTTCTGAAAATATTAAAATTTCCCTTAGGAAATTAATTTTTAAACTCTGTTAACTCATGGGTGCATTTTAAACGGGTTCATTTGATTTTCACTTAGAAAATATTTTATCAAGTCGTCAACCCCATTTAAATGTCTGGAAAATTTTCATGTTCACCCACTCTTTCCGTTTATTCAAATTTTCAAATTCTCACGCCTTACGAATTTCTCCACTTCACACATTTGATAGAAAATTTAAATTTTCATCTCCTTTAGGCGTATCTTTCCCCTTGGCATTTTATTTTATTTAATTAAAAATTTCCATGCCATAGAAATTTTATTAACATTCTCCTCCTCCCTTGGGCGTATTTTAAGTAGGCAAGCTTTAAATTTCCACGCCTTAGGAAGTATTTTCCATCACCACTTACCTTGAGGGCGCATTTCCACTAGGCAACTTTTATTTTCGTGCCTTAGAAATTTCTAGACTTCTACTCCTCCTTTTGACTGGGGGCGCATTTTGACCTTGAAGCTTTTATTTTTTTTGCCTTAGGCGTTTTTCCACCCTCTTGACCCCTTGACTTGGGCGCATTTCCTTGCTGGAGATGGGCGCATTTTGATACATGAGCTTTCATTTTACACGCCTTAGAACTTTTTCAAGGCATCATTACAAGGTGGGCGCAAATGAGGTGATGTGCTTTCATTCTATGCCTTAGCATATTCTTCACGCCTTAGACTTTTTCAGCAACTCATCAAGGTGGGCACATTTTAGAAGGGTAGCTTTCAATTTCATACTTAGGCGTTTTTTTAGGCTTCAATAACCTTGGGCGCATATGAGGGAGGAGCTTGGGCGCATTTTATACCTTATACTTTCATTTCCATGCCTTAGCCACTTTCTCACATATCTGAGGGCGCATTTCCACTAGGCAACTTCCACTTTGCCTTGGGCGCATTTTGCCATGGCTACTTCCACTTTGCCTTGGGCGCAAATAAGGGGATGAGATTCCATTTGAGGGCGCATTTCCACCCCTCTACTTTCTTTTCATGCCTTAGCCGCTTTCTCACATATCTGAGGGCACATTTCCACTAGGCAACTTCCACTTTGCCTTGGGCGCATTTTGCCATGGCTACTTCCACTTTGGCTTGGGCGCAAATAAGGGGATGAGCTTCCATTTGAGGGCGCATTTCCACCCCTCTACTTTCTTTTCATGCCTTAGCCGCTTTTTCACACACTTGAGGGCGCATTTGTATGTGCTAGCTTTTATTTTATCATGGGCGCATTTTCACACACATGCTTCCATTTTTATTTTCGCAATGCCTTAGGCATTTTTCACATGCAAGCTTTGACTTGAGGGTGCATTTCATGGGGGGAGCTTTCGATTTCATACTTAGAAACCTTTTCATACCTCTGCCTGCCTTCATCTTTACTGTCTATTTTGGGTAAGTCGGGCTATTTTTAGAAAATCCCTTGATTTTTGACCCATATAGCTCCGTTTTGCCTGAAAATTTCGTTACACGACCCTCTTTGCCTTGTGAACCCATTTCGTCAGTCCCACATGTTAGCCTGCTATTTATAGCCACCTGCTATTTATAGTAAGTTCTTGACTTTTTGACTTTGGTAGCTCCGTTTGGCCTGAAAATTTCACCATCTGATCTTGAGAACTTGAGTGTCGCTCTGATGCCAACCTCGGCTGCAGACCTACTATTTATAGCCGTGCCTTGACTTACTAAAAATAGTAAGTTCTCCGATTCTGCTCAAATTTTGCCAGCAAGTGCCTTGAAGTGTGCTGACATGGGTGGGGTACTCCGTCTTGACTATTTTTGGATTTCACCCCCTATAAAAGTGGAAACCCTAATTCGACTTGCATGTATCCCGAACGGTCTCCGTTTGTCTTTGTTCCTTCTGCATGTCGTTCTACTTGCTGAACTGGAGTGTTAGGCGGTTGCCAGAATGCACCTGCTAAAAATAGAAATTGCCTGAAAAGTGACTCATCCACCGCCGGATGATTTTGCATGTCATATTGCCCGTGGGATCTCAAGAAACCCAGAAAAACCCAGAAAACTGGTTTGCATGCATGCACTGGCTAAAAATAGTAAGTCCTCGAAATTTGATCTTCTGCGCTTGCATGTCACACTGTTGCGTAGCTCTCGAAAAACCTATAAAGAAAAACCCGACATGCGTTGAAAAACACTGCATGCAAACCCTAAAAATAGCCTCTGAAGGCTAAACTTTGAAAGTGATCGTCTTGGTTTGCATGTTACATCACTGCGAAGGTTTCGAGAAACCCAGAAGTAATCTCCGGACATGCAATGAAGAATCATATGTTTGACCCCTGAAAATGGCTCCCGAAGCCCGAGCTGCTAAAAATAGCAAATTGTCCGATCTGGCTCAAAATTTATGTGCAAACAGCTTGAGGTTACCTAAAGGTGGTGGAATTGACAGAATTCCAAAATTTCGACAAAATAGCCCCAAATTGAATACTTACTAAAAATAGCAAGTTGTCGGAATACAGTGAAAATTTAACGGGACCCCGCTGGAAGCATTCTGACTGCTATACCAAGCCTGGATTTCAATTTTATAACTCAGTTTGACCTTAAATAAGCCTGAAGGATGAAAACCCTAATTCCACAGACTTGAACAATATTTCAACCTGGGTCAAACGACGGGACATCCCCGGAGGGACCAGAGAGAGAGAGACGCAAAGCCAAAAGACCAAAATGGAGCAAAATTTAGGGGGTCCCCGTCTTGGATGGGGTGATGTGTGAAAAAGGTCACAACACTATGCAGATAGCATTGCTATTGTAAAAGACTCAGTTTGTTAAGCTCTATAAGTTTATCTCAGTCTGAGTATGAAGTCAATCCAATTACTATCAATTTCTGAGTCTTGATAACTGAAATCTAAGCTTAAGAGGTCTGTTGTTCATATAAGCATTTCCCTTCTTAGTGTTGATGTATTACTGGGTGATGTTAAATTGAAATCTTAAGTTCCTAGCATTGTTGTTCATTACTAGGAGTCAGTTTGTTATTGCCATACACTTTGAAGGTTATAGGTATTTAAAATCAGTCTCTAAAATACTTCCTAAGTTGACACAGTTCTGATATGTAATTTTGGGCAGTCCATATTGTGAAAAAAATTATCGTGTGAATTAATATCAAGGAGTTCGCTTCAGATGAAGGATTCATGGAAAAAGTAGAGAGCTTGATATGTTGCTAGTCTGATATTTCAAAGGGGCATTCATAATCTTATCTATCGTTACTTGCCTTTCTTAAATGGAGTCATGTTTATTACATTCTCTCTATCATAAGTATTGAATAGTCAATAATGATGTATTGTTCAAGGGCATTGCGGCTAATGGAGGTTGTCAAAATTATTATCAAAGTTTATGAAATTAGAATCACATGGGTATTTTAAAACTGTCGCCTATACTCTTGGAGCCATCGATTAGTTCTTAAGAGATATGGAGAGGGGAAATTAGCACTGCTTCACAAGCAGCTGACTAGGCAAATGATGCTGACATGAAGATAAAGTTTCTGGAAGCATACATGAAGTTTGAATTGGAACCGTCAGTTAGGTGAACTACATGGGTGCTATCTTGGTTGTGGTTTGAAGACATGATATCATACTTCAGGGTGCTGCAGCTCAACATTAAAATCATCGAAAAAAAGAAGTTGCTGGGAGATCGAAGTGAATACTGGAGGAGCCAACATTAAAGAGACAAGTATTTTATGTTTGTACCTTTGAATAATGATCATAATAATCATGTAGTCAATAATAATTCATGCAATAATAGTGAATCATGTGTGCTTCTAGCATTGGTTTGTATATCTCTCTTCGGGGTAGTTTGATTTTATGAACTATTATTAATCTCTCTAAAATGCAGAATGGATTGAGGACCAAAAGGATGATGAGAGATTGCATAAGGAATTCAAAGGAGGAAGAGCTTGATGCATCCTATGAGGAAGTGATGCTGGCTGAAGATATTAACAAACATGGAGACATAGCTTGCAGCCTTGGGACTAAGTTGGTGGCGCATAACTTTCATGATTCTTCACTGGAGACATCTCTCGAGGGCACAAGGTTGGGTCAGCCTTGGATGGAGAATTTGTATCAGCAAAGAAGATTGAGAAAGATGAAGATGCTAAACAACGAAAAACCTATACAAATTGTCATTGCAATCAGCTACTTCGAAGAGGAGGAAATGACATTCAGAGGGAGTTAAATTCCGAGAATTCAAGGCACAAGTTGAGAGCTTGTCCGGGAAAAAGATTAAGGTTCTGAGATCCATTAATGGAGGGGAGTTCACTTCTAGAGGATTTCTTTGCAATCTCTGAGGCAAGGATCAAGAGGGAGTTCTGTGACTCATTGAGAAGAAGTGAAGGTGTCAGCTAAGTGGGTTGCAGTGTTGCAAGGCCAGATGCTAAAGTCCTTGGAAGACCTCTTCAGTTGCAGAAAACAAAATTGCACAAGACAGTCAATTTGGATTTGACATTGGTAGCTCCGCAAACCTATTCGGAATAGGGTGATCTAGGATGAGGTCGAGGAGGACAGTCCTGAACCCTCGCAAGTCAGTAGTGCCAAAGGTGTGCGTTGGAAACCGTTCCTCTAAGGCAAGCATTGCAAGCAATCTTGGATGAGGAGGTTAGTAGGTTGATGCAAGTACTTGGAGCTTCAAAGGGAGTCACATCATCATGAAGATTTGTTGTAATGTATATTTCTTTGAGACAGAGAAATATGAGGTGAAAGCCCTTGTAGTGTATATTTCTCTGAGACGGAGAAATATGAGGTGAAAGCCCTCCTAGTGTATATTTCTCTGAGACGGAGAAATATGAAGGGCAAACCCTTCATCTCTGAGACTGAGATGAGACGTCATGTTGAGAGACTCCCTGATGAACCCTTGTACATCTCTGAGACTGAGATGTGTTTCTTTCCACACATGGGTGTACCCATTGTGGACGTCATGTTGAGAGACTCCATGATGGCATCACGTTGAGAGACTCCATGATGAACCCTTGTACATCTCTGAGACGAAAATGTGTTTCTTTCCACACATGGGAGTAGCCATTGTGGATGTCATGTTGAGAGACTCCATGATGATGTGTTTCTTTCCACAAATGGGAGTAGCCATTGTGGACATCATGTTGATAGACTCTATGATGAACACTTGTACTTGTAGCCATTGTGGACGTCATGTTGAGAGACTCCATGACGACATCACGCTGAGAGACTTCATGATGAACCCTTGTACTTGTGTTTCTCTCCACACATGGGAGTAGCCATGGTGGACGTCATGTTGAGAGACTCCATGACGACATCACGTTGAGAGACTCCGTGATGAACACTTGTACATATGTTTCTTTCAACACAGGGGAGTAGCCATGGTGGATGTCATGTTGAGAGACTCCATGACGACATCACGTTGAGAGACTCCGTGATGAACTCTTGTACATCTCTGAGACTGAGATGTGGTTTTCCACAAATGGGTGTAGCCATTCTGAGCGTCATGTTGAGAGACTCCATGATGAGGATATTTGGAAAATATCTCCCTAGCTAAGAGGGAGTGTTAGTGTTGTAGCGGCGGGAGATATTTTCTCCTAAATATAAATTCACCACAAGGCAGGTCGACCCTTGTTCTATTATTTTTTTGTTCAAGGCAAGTCGGCCTTTATATTTTTTATAAATAAAACTTATATTTTCTAGGTCGGCCCTAGAAAGGTGGGCGCTTAGTTGAGTATATATAGAGGATAGAATCCTCTCATTTCTCCATCAATTCAATTCAATTCACTCTCCAATTCGCATTTCTAGCAGCAACAACAGTTCGCCATTCTTAGCAGCAGATTTGAATCGAAAAGAAGTGTCATCATTTGTGTTGTTCAAGATTCGCTTCTAGGAGAAGTGATTCCATTCATAGTATCAGATTTGGCCTTGTGTAGGGCCTGAGTTATATGCAGTTTCTGCACTTAATTGTTCTGATATATAAATTGAACTTGTTGCTGGGTTTTTCTCCCTTAAACAGGAGGGTTTTCCCAGGGTAAACTTGCTGTGTTCATTGATCTGTATGTTGTATTTCTGCTTATTTATATTTCTGATCTGAAACTAACAGTGACTAGGTTTTTTCTGCAACTCTTTGATTGCTGCAACCCATGACTTGCCTTAAAATGCCCGTGACCTTTGCAACTTCAACCTTCTCATCCCAACTTCCTCTAGAAGATTGAATGATGAGTATTGAGTATAATACCGATGTTAGCATGAACAAGGAAATGAGATGGGAGAAAAAGGCTTGCTCTTCAAAGAGAGAGCATATCAATACATAGATCCAAGAATTTAATATTACAACTACCTCACTAATGGAAGTTCAACAACCTCATTAATGAACTGCAACAATCTTGTTTATTACATACCAGTGTAAACACACTTGATTATACCATTATTTTAGTATATCCTAATACATTTTAATATTATGGATCTATCTAAGATTTGAATGCAAGACTACACATAGAGCTAGTGATGTTAGGCCAAGTGATACAAGCTCCTCTTTACCATAGTTCATGACTCCATGTCCATTTTTTGTTTTTGATGCCACAGTTATCACAATCCATGAATTTTGTACACCAAAAACACTTAAGAATATTTATGTATTTAGAAATTGCTTTTCTGTAATGTCCCTCTTTCATCAGTGATCCTATCACTTGCTCATCAGCCTATTCCAGAGTCCCGTAGGCTCGTTGAGGTGAATCAAGGGGTTCCGTGTTTGGAGGTTTTGTGGTCATTCCTCAATATTTACTATTTATAGTAAATACTATTTTTGGCAGTTAGTAGTTGTCAGTCTTCAGCTCATCATATTCTGTGGAGCAGTTGTTCTGAGTTGAGCTTTGGCTTTTTTAAAATATTATTCTGATGAAATTCTTCATTTAAAGGCAAATTGTTCTAATTTTAAGTTGACCCCTTGGCCTAAGGAGATAACTTAAGTTGTGTTTAAAAGTGGGACTTGAAGGGGGACACCATCATGTGGATAATTAATGACTTCTATTAAAAAGTCTCTATTGCCTTTAAAGTGGACACCTTTTTGAGAAGTTTATTTCTTTTTTGAAATTAAAACATGTGAAGTCTTTTGGCGTCCAATCTGAGGGGATTGAAGAGTCATCCCATGTTCTTTAAAAGTGTGGCTTTGCTCCAGCATTGTTTATCTCATGTTTATGCCAAACTTATGCTGTCGAAATGACTACTCATTTTGCACTTCGAGGAATGCTGACCTCCTAGTACCTTTCTCAATTTCGTGTTTGCAAGATAACACCTAATTGAATCATTCCTGCTTCTCAAATCAGATTAGTAGATAGAGTTCAAAGATGAATTTTTGGAGTGTTTTACCAGTTTTGCAGTTGTTGTTTTGCACACAGCTGAAAGTCGAATTCAATCATAGCTGAGTGTATGATTTTTGTTTTGTTTTGGGCATTTGACCATTTCATTCCTAAGGTCTGGGCGACCATCTCCAGCAAATTTCGGAATTAATTTTGGAGTGTGGAATTTTTAGTTGCAAAATCACCCCTCTCAAGAGCCGTACCTTTCTGTGTGCATTGGGAATTGTGCCATTAATTATTGCTGGTGTTTTGGAGCTGTTTCTTCATCGCAATAGGGGTGCCTATCTTCCAATTGACCATTGCACTTGATTGCACGTAATTCAAAGGTATTTTGCTTGAGTTATGAGCATAGTTCCACGGGGACACGTCCCCCCCCAAAAAAGGAGCCGGCTCGGAGACGGGGACGTTTCCGAGACGTGGAGACTTCAAGGAAACGTCCCCCCGCCGTCCCCCTGCTGTCTCCCCGTCCCTCCGTCATCTCCTTCAAAAGGAGACTTCGTTGCGTCTCGAAGTCTTCTGGGCGTCTCCTCTAGGAGTCTTTTGGGCGTCTTCAAGACTCCAAGTTTCCCACGTCCCCCATTAAATAATGATTTTTTTTTTTAAATTAATTTTTTTTTAAGTAATAATTAAAATTTGATTTTAATATAAAAATAATATATTATATTATTAAATTTTTAAGACTTCTAAGAATCTAAAGTCAATGTAAATTAATTTTTTTTGTTTTATTTTTCATTTCACATTACCCGTGCGTGCCTATGCAAGTCGCAACTGCATCTAGACTGAGAAGTGCTGAACCAAAGGTATTTTGCTGCTTGCATTTTAATTTTTATATGGTTTTTTAGCTTTAGGTTTTTTTTTTAAATTTTTTTTTCATTTGAAATACCCACAGCAAGGGCAACGCGACACAGTTGGAAGTGGACTATGGAACGAATCCCTCAAAGGGATGTCAACTCATGGAAGAGGCGTCGCCTCTTCCATGATCTGACAGACGCCTCTTCCATGATCTGACATCCCTTTGAGGGATTCGTAACATTCGTTCCAAACTTCCAATGAATCAATTTTTTTTAATTTATTATTTAATATTTTCTGATTTGAGATTCTCAGATTTCAAAACTTCACAGTTCACAGTGAATTTTGAAATAAAAATTTATAAAATAATTTAATAATTGTTTTTAGTTTTTAGTTTATCAATAAATTTCATTTATATAATAATTTATTTTATAAATTTATGGTCAGTGGTCTGCAAAATGTGGAAGCACAGGCAAGACATGTAAACTGTTTGACTGAAATTTGAATGCATCAAAATGTGGAAGCACAGGCAAGGCATGTGAACTGTTTGACTAAATGCATCAAGGGCCTTGCTTTTACAGTTATACATCTTTTTATAACTAATTTTTCAAGTACTATATGTATTTTAGTGCACCGCTCCCCCACCGCCGTCCCCCCTCGTCCCCTCACCGCCCCCAAACTTAGGCCCCTCGCCCCCGCGCCCCCGAAACCCATCCCCGAAACTCGGTGGAACTATGGTTATGAGCATTTGATTATTTCTGTAGTTGCTGATATCTCATTTCCAGAATTGCAGATTTCTAAATCAGAATTAATTCAATTGTTGTTTCCATCTTTCTTCTTCATTTCTCATTATGTTCTAACATGGAAACCTTGTATAGCTTGGTGCTTGAAAAATGGTGAAAAAACATTGTAATTTGCAGCTCTATTTATTTGTACAAACTGTTAACAGTAGTACTGTTTTAGTTTAACATTGCTGCATTATCTATTTAATTTCACATTAAGCACCTCTGGATGGTATACCGCCAGTGAGGATAATTTGAATTGTAAGCTCCTTCATACCCACTATCAAGTGGTGAATCCCCACTCTTAAGTGGATGCCTGCTGCAACAAAAGAAGTGTTTAAATTGTAATCTTTTCCCCCCACTGTTTGGTGGTAGCGTGAAAAGTTCCTTTTGGTTGGTTATCCGCCTTTGTTTCATTTCAATTCAGCATTTAGCACTCCACCATATGTTAGCACCTCGCCTGTCAAAGGATCTTGAGTGCACATTCTTGGTGTTGAGTTTGGTCTCTCTCTTTCAGTGTAATCTTTGTAATCTTTGATTCAGTAGATCCTAGGGATCCTTTGACCATATGCCCGCCCCTCCTCTTTAAATGGTTTTAGGGCGCATTCTTGGTTAGAGTTCTTTCATGCACGTTTTGGGTTATGCTAACCTTAACGGGTGCTTGGTTACATTGTAAATGTTCATTTAAAAATAAAAAAATTTGAGAGAGCATATTTCATTTTCCTTGAGCTCAATTTCACTTTTGGACTCATTTGTTCAATATATACTTGTGTATGTGATCAAAGTATCTTGTTATTGATTATTTTTTTGTGTCTTTAAAGTTGATTTGAGAAGAGTGCATAGGAAAACCCTTAATACATTGAAAACTCTAAATTTCATGATTTTTTATTTTCCAAGTTTGTGCCAAGTCCAAAATCAACTTGCTGAGTCTATGCCAAGTTTGAATCTGGTAACTATGATCTCAAGAGTTGTTACAAATGGTTTACTTTCCTTGTCAATGCCTTAATGTAGACTTTCTTCAATAGCGTGGATGTTTAGACACCACACAATTCCTCAATCTGCTCCCATGCTTCCTCAATCACACTAATACTTATCTTTGGCTCATAGGTTGAAGCAACAATAACTTAACCAATTTTGCAAGAACACTAAGGAAAACTAATTTTCGTTATTTTAAAATAACCCCTCTTGGAGGTTTATAAAACAAGAGAAGAGAACATTCAGAAGAAGCACAAAGGACACTGAATCTGAATGCTTCAGCTTCCCAAAAGGCCACAAGCTCTGTCTTTTGGTCTTGACAGTGATTGACTCTGTCTCAATTGACTGGTTTTTTACAGGATGAGTTTGACTCTGGTTGAACTTATGCTCTGTTGTTTGTCTGACCTCAATACCTTGAGTGTCCATATCACTTTTGCACATCTGTTTCTGTTCTGTCTTACTCTTAACAAATTGATTTCTGTAACTCCATTCCAATTAGTTTCTTGCTTAATGAGCTGTCACACATGTGATAAGTGCAAGGGTGGGTTTTGAGACATTATTTGACCAAGTTAGCTGACTATACCAACATCACTGATCCATTTTCAGATCAGTCTCTCATGAAATATTCATTTACTTTAACCATCTAACCTAATCTTTAGCTGTACAACAATCACGTTTTATTTTACATTCTAGTTTCTGTATGTCAAGCTTATGCCACATAACTTCCTATTAATATTTTGATGTTGTGGAGCTAGATTCATGTCATAGTTGTCCTCTGTAGTCACCATGATGTTCTGTATCGTTATGTGCTTGACAATTTGACTGCTTCAGGTCTTATATGGAAAGAATAAATTTTTATTTTATGGTTACTAAAAGTAGACATATGCTGGAATCTAAGATTCTCTTCTTATACAAAGAAACTGTCCTTGCTTAAACTAATGAGTTGCTTCATAGCATCTACTTTCCTTGCCAAACCTCTTATGTAGTCTGCAGCTGCAAGAAAAAGAAGAAAGGATCTCAGTTTCAGATGTCGGCAGATGTCCTAAATGAAATTGTTGTTTACCTCATTATAATATTAAAACTAATTTAAAATTTCAAATCATGCTGATGAAAAATGAAAAGAACAGCATAGTAATTTTTTTTTTGTGTATATGTATGATGCAGTGTCCCAACTGTGGAAATGAATTTCAAGTGTTCAAGTAAGTTCTTTAATGGTTTCAGACTGTTTTTCTTTCATCTTGATATTTTGAATTTTTTAGTTTCCTATACCAACTTCAAACATACTGCATTTTACAGGTTTGATCTAACGGATGGTCCACAACTTTGCCCTTACTGCACCCAGCCATTCACATGTATGCATCTGCTTTCTGTCTTAAAGTTGGTTACGTTTTTGATCATCTTAAAATTAGAAGTTATTTCTAAGAAAAAATCACATATATTATTCTATATAAAGAAAAAGATGGCATTTCTCTTTGTTTGTGAGAACACCATGCTATTTGAGAGCTTTCCAAAAACATTTTCACCTACTTTGCTGGTAGAAAACAACACAGAAACCTTTAAAATTCTATCTTTTGTGTTTTATAGATTTTGGATTCTTGAATAAGTGTGGGGTATTAGGGGATACCCAGAAAGAGGTGAATCTCCCTTCCTATTGGTTTGGTTGCAATAATATATCATATATCTTTGCCCTGATTAAATAATCTTGAATAAGGGAGGTAAGTTGGATGAAGGTGATGTTAATTGTAATGTCCCCATTTTAGCCCTACGCTCTTTTTGAGGATTTAGCCTATTTCCGGAAACTCGTAGGCTAAGTAGAATTGAAAATTAGGGTTTCCTATTTTTTAGGAGGTTTTTGATGCAGTTTTGAGGGCTTGTATGCGAGAGTTTTGATGCATGTCTGGTGGAGTTTTATGGGTTTTCAGAGAGCTTTAGATTGGTGTAACATGCATCTCTATCTGACAACCTTCTCGGGTACTTACGATTTATAGTAAGTCATGTTGGCTTCCCGATTTGTGCTCAGAAGGCGTCTGGAAACACTTACTATTTATAGTAAGTCTTGTTTGTTGCTCAGATGATATTCAGATGAAGCTTTGCTAACTTACTATTTATAGCAGTTTGCTATTTTTGGTAAGTCTAGTTATAGCAATATCTTTTTAGCAACAATTCAATCATTTGTAGTCCATATTTCTATTTTGCGCAGTGAGGGTGTTCAATTTGGCTTTCTGAAGGTTTTGAAGTTAACTTACTATTTTTGGCAGTGGCTATTTTTAGTAAGTCTAATTTTGGTTGGCACCATCAACAGTCTTGGTCAGGTCATCATTCTATTTCTGACAGAATCAGTTTGAGTGTTGGCTTTGGTTTTGGCTTCTATCCCTCCTTGGACTGAGTCCCAGACTTAGTCAATTTTCATGTCTTGAAGTTGTACCCCACTCCCAGGCTTGATTACTTCAAGTTGTTTTAATGAAGGGGACATAAAGGGGGTCAAATTTCATATGCATTTAATGTTTATTTTTAAATGTTTATTGTGCAAACTTAAAGTGGGACGCCAAAAAGAGAGAAGAATAATATTTCATTAAATTCAAAATAAAGTGACTGTTAAGTGATGGTGTCCCTTGGAGGAATTTGACGAGTTTCTTGTTGGGAGTTATAGGTTGCTTCATTTGCCCAACTGAAGCTTATTTATTGATGTTGTGAGCCTTAATTCTGATGCTTGAATTTTGAAAGTAAATTTATGCTGCTGGTTTGAAATCCAGAACCTGGCTAAGGGGAAGCTTAACATTTTGCAATCCATCCTTCGGGCTTGAAACTATGGCTTCCTAGGTGGGTATATGAGACTGTACTTCACATTGGAGTGCATATGGAGCTTCAAATTTGATGTTATCAAACAGGTTGCTGATGTATAGCCTGTTTTTTGAGTTGCTGGTTTGCCATGGCTGAAGCAAATTTCTGTTCATAGCTTCGTTAGCGAATTTCTTTTCATTCTGGGTACTGGCCCATGCTGTTCTATTGTGGAGGGCGCCCCTTTTTGCAAGTTTGCAGATTTTATCATTGAGTATCTGTTTTTTAAGAAGAGGTCGACCTTCTTGCTTGGCCGTACCTTTTCCTGGCATGTGCATTGGAATTCGTGCCACTTTGTGACTATTGTTTTTTGCTCAAATTCTTCTTAGAGGTTGGACGCCTAGCTCTTAGCTGTGGTTTGGCTGTGATTTGAGAGCTTTCCGAGCTGTTTCAGAGGAGTTACGTCCATTTATGTGAGTATTCATGTTGCTGGTCTGATTTTCTGTTAATGCTGTTTCTGATCAGATTTGCATATTTTATCATTCTGCTGGTTTGTGCTTCAATTCAATATCATTGTAACATTGTAAGAGTTAGAGGAAGTGTTACTCTAACCATCGATTGTTTTGGAAGCTTATCTTTGATTATTTGCAACTCTATTTCCAATTATTTGTAAAGCTGATTAGTAGTACTAACAACTAGTTGTTTATTGCTGCAAATTTGTTTGTTTTATACTCTCATGATTGAGTGGTTGAGTTTAATAAATAATCTTTTATTCATGTTGTATTGCCCCCACGAAATAAGTGGTCGTGAGGATTGTATACCCCCCACTGTTCAAGTGGAAGTGTGGTTACATGGCTAGCTTGCTGCCTTAATAATTTGTAATAATCTCACCCACTGAATAAGTGGAGTATTCCCACCGCTTGTGGATGCCTGATTAGCTGATGAATTGTACTTTCAGCTCTGATTTTTCCTAACAATCCGCAAACCATATGCTATCACCTCGCCCATACTGGGATCTTGGTGAACATTCTTGGTGAGGGTTACTTCATGAGCAGATTTGGATTTGTAGCTAACGCTAATCAGTGTTTGAATGCTGGTTTATTGTGTTGAAAATCCGAAAAAATTAAGGGGGTACATTTCATTAATTTGATGCTACTTGAAAGAATTACATCAATATGTTGTGGTTTGTTTAGTTGTAGAATATTTTTAAGAACCAATACTAAGCCATTCCATCTAACCTTTAATTACCATATTTTATTTTGGTAATTTAAAAAAGCTGCATCAAATTATGCTAACCACTACAATTGTATCAATGTATTGTCAAAAAAATTGATGATCTGTGATGAGCCCTGCTGGCTTTCTACGAAACCCCTGTCTTTTTCTTAAGTCTATTTGTGTTTTACTTAGTTTTTTAGAGAATGTTTGTAGACAGAAGAGAAGGTGCGCATCATATTAAAGCTTATAAAAGTGTAACCTGAACATATTCTGAGCAACAGATACAATAGATGTTATTCTGTAATGCATACAATGAGTTTACAAATGAATTACATACCCGTAATGCTCCAGAATAATTAAATAAGAAATAAATCCAATTTGCCAGCGGAATTGATGAAAACTGACAAAGAAACACTCCTGGCCTCCAGATTTGACTTCTCCCACTCAAAACTCAGATACAATGCAGCAATAGTGATAGCCGCCTATGATGAAGCTCAAACAAGAGCCCAAAAGAAAGCGCCCTAGTCTCTAGCTTCACACGCCCTTCTCCAAAGAGGCACAAAACCCAATGCAAAAGTACGGCCCAAGTATAATGCTGAAGAAACCAAGATGAAAGCTGAGGAATTGTTGAAGAGGACGCCTCCAGTGTAGAAACCCCCTTCTTTATTGCAGCAAGTATAAACTAAATAAAAACTCTGTTAAAAACATGTAGAACCTTTGAATGAAGCTCTCACCATTGCACTAATTCGACTGATCTCTCACAGTCTCAAAAGTACTCAACATCGAAGAGGAATCGTTCTCCAATGGAAGTATTGCTCAAACCCTGATCACAGAGGAAGGCATAGGAAAAATATCCAAGGCAAAGTCAAAATAATCAATCATAGGGTTTCTCATTGCCAAATTGCCTTATATCCAAAAAGGCATACATTTCCAAGAAGATATGCCCATCTTCATATTTTAAACCTTTTAAAATATATTAAAGTCATTTTCAATAGTTTTGACTTAAATACTTGGGCGCCCTTTTATATTTTAAGTGATTAAAATATTAAATCACCTTTATAGAATATTTAAGTGATATAAAATGTATAAAGTCAATTTGACTTTATAATAAGGCATTAAGTTAATTAATTAACTCAAATCACTTAAAAATCCATAACTCTCTCAAAACTCCAAATATTCCCGTGCCGTTAGAAGTTGTCAACCCCTGAACTGCTAACGCTTGCTGTGAACCAATCACTGAGCTTAGAAAACGAGAACGACCAAGCTCTCCAAAAAGTATCACTGACCCTCTAACCAATCCAGCTAGCCCACAAGGGTCCAATAAAGGGCTAACACACTGTTCCCGAGAATTGACTAGAGCGGGGACATCACAGTCCGCCCTCCCCAAATTTGCTTGCCCACAAGCAAACTCAAAATTGGATGCTGAAGAATACTGTCACTCTCCCAAGTCGCATCCTCTGTCGGTAGATCTTTCCACTTCACCAAATATTCCTTGATAACCCACCTCCGAAGATGACACTCTCTGGAATCCAGAATGGCCTCAGGTATCAAAATCAATTTCCCCTCATCATCCAGGGGTGGTAAATCAATAGGAGTCACCTGTGGTCCCAATGCCTTTTTGAGGCGCGATACATGGAACACATTGTGAACCTTACTGTCCACTGGAAGATCTAACTCGTAAGTCACTTCACCAACATGTCGGAAAACCCTGAATGGTCCATAGTATTGTGGCTTAAGTTTCTCGGCGCCCTTCTTACGAAGAGTGGACTGCCAATAAGGTTGGAGCATCTGTAATGTCCCCTTTTTCACGAGCATCAGAGTTGGGGGATTAGCCTATTTCCTGACCCTCGTAGGCTAATAGTTCTGGATAGAGGGTTTATTGGACGGGCACTTGGTCGTCAGTTTGCAGTATGGGTCTTCGGAGTATGGTGACAGGGTGAATTATGGCGTTTGGCATGATACTGGTGCTTAATTTAATGATATTCACCTTGTATTTCACCATCCTTGGCCTAGGGACCATGCGTTTTAATATGAAGGGGTCACTTTCTATTTTTAAGTTACTATTCATTACTAAAGTGAAAAATGTTATAACTTAAGTGAATAGTGTTCACTTTAATGAGTAGTGTTTTCTTTGTAAATTTATAAAAGGCAAGAGAGGAAATTCGAATTGCTTCATTAGATGATCGTTTTGGCTTGAAGAAAACTTGGGAGTGAAGCTTGGAGGAAGAAGGAGGCTAGGGTTTCCTTATTTCTTGCAGTGGGTGAGCCTGGTGGGGCTTGGTTGTTCGTTTGGAGCTGCTTGAGGGTGTGAAACACCACCTTAAAGTTGCTGATCTGTTATTTTGCTGCTCTTTGGAGATCTACGTTGCTGTTTGCAAGTTGTTTGAGCTTGGTTTTTGCGTGATTTGGGTTGCCGTTGCCTCCAATCTCAAATCGTACAAGAGTTGTTCGCGTTTTGTGATATTTTGGAGCTGTTTTGAAGAGCTATAGCCAGCTGCACTTTTGTGAGGGTTTGTATCAGCCAAAGAAAAAGAAACACCCTTCTTACAAGGCCGCAACTTCACCTAAAGTGGGCGCCCTTACCCTAGGAGGCTTCCTATTTCGGTTTTTGGTGGGAGAAGTTCATCTTTGAAAAGAAATCAGCATTTCATTGGGCGAGGGTACTGTAGCAGGGCACTATTCACAGTGCTGTTTTGGCTGTAAGTTAAAATATGATCTATGAAATACTCGGCATCGAATCTAATATAAGTTATATATTGTAAGCAACTTATTATGTAATGAAGAAACTATTCTTAGACATCGAAATGAGCAATGTATTCAAGTTATTCCATTAGCTTAGTTTATTTGAAGCTTTCATGGTACGCATATGCTCTTTATGTATTATTCTAGTAATTCTAGCAAACAAAATCAAAGCATAAGAGGAAACACAAACTGAAACAAAAAATCAGTCCTACGAATTAAGTGAAAACAAATCAGTAGAGTGTTGGAACATCACAGTGGTATCAAAGCAGTTTCCTGCCAACCTGTTGGGTGAGTTTTAGCTACAAAAGTTTCAGTTGAACAACATGGCTATTTCCCAAAAGCAGTGAGATAAGAATATGGGGAAGCTTAAACAAAGTTCGAAAAAGTTGGATGAAAATCAGAAAAGGTTGAATGAATTGATTTTAGATCCTCTAAAACTAAATAGAGCAGTACGATGTATGACTTCCATTTTTAAGAGGTCTACATCACAAAACGTAGAGAAGAAGAAACAAGAGGACACTTCAGTATCCAGAAGCCTCTACGATGAATTCTCAGCAGTTAATGACCAGCATATAGCTGATCTTGTGGAGAGCAAAAATCAAACTTTAGAAGATCTACTTGTTGATGATGAAGTTGAAATTTCTGAGGCAGCTGTAGGGGAAAAGTACTTGAGTCCTTTTGAAGATGAAGAAGAGTTAGAACACGAGGGTGATGGGCCTAAACAAAATGCTGAAAGTGACTTTCATATTTCTAATAATCCGCTTTCTGAGATCGAAGCTGATATGTCTGATATTAATCCACTTTATGAGGTAGAGTTGCAGGATGATCATGTTGAGGGACATGCGCATGAAGAAAGGGCCCCATATGAGACCAATGAGGGTTTTGAGCTCCCTAAATTTTCTATATCAACAATTGCTGATGAGACTTTGATCATTTTGAAGATGCCAATTCAATTTATGTGCAAGGATTGTCAATTCGGGAATCAGATAGGTCTGATTTGCAGGATCAAAGGCAGGAGCTCTCATTTGATTCCAGTGCTGTTCGTGATGAGCTATTGACAGAGGTTGGAGCATTTTATCACGATTGCATAGTGAGGAGTACCCATCACTTCTCCTTTAGTCCACACATGGAGGATTGGTTCAGAGTGTATGCCATCCATTTTGGAATGGAGAGTTACCATCTTCAGTAGATGGAACTAGTGGCTACAAGTACCCAACTCAGTTTTTGGCAGGTGAGTGCTTGCAGGATCAGTATTTAGTTTTCCATCATGCTAATCTATATTCCACAAGGTTGGCTGCTTCTTTGTCTCAGAGACTACTTGTGGATACATGGTTACAGAGGGATTATAATGTCAACAGGCATGATGGCACAAGTGGATATCACATCCATGAGAGTTTAGCAGAGGCTATGGAGGGATGTTGCGTAGTAGATGCTTCCAGATATTCATACCTCCTCATGATGGATGGGTGTGAGTTATGTTTATTTTGGGATCTAGGTGGAGATAGAGTTAGCACTGTCTTTTGGATGGGTCCCAGTGTATTGCTTCACCACTTCTGGTATGGTGGTGTTAGGATCAGCATTGAGAGCATCTTGAACACCCAGCGGGAACTCACACCTTCACAACGAAGTTTAGTTCATAGTTGGCCGCAGTCTCCGTTTCAAGACGAAGCTCAGCGCAAAACAAAAAGTTGTGTTTCTTTTGCAAAGGGCCCTATGGTGCAAACCATGATTGCCTTTTCAGACCTAAAGGCAAGGCAAATAGAATAATGTAGGCACCCTATGAGGATTCAGAACCTTAAAAATCTAGCCAGCAAGGTAATCATGAAGGATCAAAGTCAGAACATGAGGTCTCTACAGGTAAAGTAACTAGAAGTCTCTATGATGAGTTTGGTTTAAAATGTGATAAGTTAGCAGATCGTGATCTTCAACCTACAGATGGACATGGGGTTGAAAAGGAAGTGGCGTTTGATAAGGAAATTTTACATCAAGAAAATAGTACGGTGGAGCCACAAAATGATATTCACAACATTCAAGGAGTTGTGATCAGCATTGCTAACAGTTCTGATTTACATGACAGGGGTAGAAAAACTTTGCATCGACTTGAGACAGCAGTGGCTACACATGTGCAAG
This sequence comes from Sequoiadendron giganteum, assembly GCA_007115665.2. Lineage (NCBI taxonomy): Eukaryota > Viridiplantae > Streptophyta > Pinopsida > Cupressales > Cupressaceae > Sequoiadendron > Sequoiadendron giganteum. The sequence goes on along the minus strand of CM021100.1, from coordinate 323,938,042 downwards.
ATGCTACTGTCGAATTGTTACATGAAAGTAATCAGGAATTGCGTACTAATGATGCATTGAATGTTGTGGGTTCATGTTATGATGAATCTGATTTTCCAGATCGGACCTTAGAAAATAAGTTAGAAGGTTTATATGTTGACATGGATCCCCAGGATCGTGAGTTGGATAGACTTGCAGTCACATTGGAAGTGGGAGTGTGTGATAAGATTGTTATAACAGCAGCTTCTACTTTGTCAGTTGAGCCATCCCTTGAGGTACATAGCAGCAGTACCTTAGTTGTTGATGTGTGCACTAATGATAGCACACACGATGCTGCGGATCATGAGGTGAGTGATGAGGATTCAACCTCTTTCTATAGTGCAGATTTGGGTGGGAATGATGAGTCACAGAGGCATCACCATCTGGCGGGGCAGCTGAAGGTTAACGATAATATGATTGTCACAGCTTTGGAGCATTTTGATGTTTCTCGACAGATATTGGAGACCTATGGTTGGAGTACTCCTATGACAGATGGGCATAGTGATAGTAGTTTTTCATTTGCAGAGTTTCATGCATTTCGAGAGGCAGTTGGAATTATGAAACAAAATTACCTTCAGCTACTTGCGGACAAAGATTTCCTTCTCAAGTGGGGTTGCATCTGTCATCAGGCATTAAAGGGAAAAGAAGAGGAGGTTGATGAGCTCACTTACGAGCTAGAGATGACTATGGATTCTTTGAAGAGCACTCAATTGGCCCTTCGAGAGTCACAGTCACGGGACGAGGAGCTTACCGTGGTATCGAGTTTGGCACAGTCTTCACCCTCTTCCGATATAGTTCAGGTTTCCATGGCAGTAGTTGGTGAAGAACATATATCCACGGATTGTGGTTGTGAGCAGATTGGGGATGTGGTTACTACATCCATCACGGTTTCAGGTGCAATTGATACAAATGGGATGAGTGCATTGGTTGAGAGTTGCAAAGAACCATGTGTTGCACTAGGTTCCCCTGAGTTTAATCCCATGACAGGTGATGCAGAACAAATTATTGATAGCTCTTGTGACATGGTAGTTGACTCACCAGAAAGTTATGTGTCAACTCATGACACTACTCCATCCACTTCACAGGAGATATGCAGAGCAACATCTAGTTGGGAGATTGGTTCTTATGTCGATTTGTTTCCCTCTCCTGGAAGCAAATCAGTCATTTCATTCCATACAGTTGATCATGATTGGCAGCTTGATGAGCCAATTCTGGAGTACAATTCCAGGGACTCAGAGTTGGATGATTCAGACCCGCACAGAGTGATTGCGCAGTTTGTGGATAATCCCTCATCTGAGTTAGATGGCGGTTCGATCTATGATAATCCACTCTTCGAGCTGGAAGTCAATCATACTCCTGATACTAGTTCGGGGTTGAGTGGTAATCGCAGTGTTTGGAATAGTCCTAGTGCATAAAGATTCCAAACAGGGCTCACAAAGGAGTTTAATAGTGTGTACAAGGCGAGGAATGCTTATAGTTTGGCCTTTAATCCACCTGTACATGACTCGTATTCAATGCACAATCCTGGTGCGCAGGGTGTTTTTCTTGGTGCAGTCAAGGGGAGTAACTTTTTACTGTGTTTGAAGTTACCATCTTTAGAAGATGGGACTAGAGGCTGCAAGTACCTGACTCAGTTGTTGGCAGGGGATTACTTGTAGGGACAACAGTTAGTTATCCATCATGTTGATATGTATCTGACAGGGGTTGCTACTTTAATGCCACCGGGATTTCCTACAGATACATGGTTACAGGGTGATTAAGATGTCAGCGGACATGATGGTTGGATTGGTTATCACCTCCATGGGTGTTTTGGAGAGACTGTAGAGAGATGTTGTATTGTGGATGTCTCTAGATATGTTTATCTCTTCATGACAGATGGATGTGAGTTCTGGTTGTATAGAGATCCAGGTGGTGACAGGTCTAGCACTGTAGTTGGATGGGTTCCGACAGGTTGCTTCACCATTTGCCAGCATGGTGAAGTTGTCATCAGATTTGCATAGAGGAAGTTAGAGGTTATCAGACATGGCAGACTTCCATTCTGGTGTTGGGATCCAGGGATATTTGGCGCAGTTGCGTTTATGTTGGTGACTCCGGAATTAGTTGGTGATGCATGGGACATTTTACAGTTCTACTTTTGGGCCTTCCGAGGAGTGAGGTTTCTTTGCAGTAAAGATTGCTTGGGGACAAGCAATTTCAAGGAGGGCGGACTGTAATGTCCCCTTTTTCACGAGCATCAGAGTTGGGGGATTAGCCTATTTCTTGACCCTTGTAGGCTAATAGTTCTGGATAGAGGGTTTCTTGGACGGGCACTTGGTCGTCAGTTTGCAGTATGGGTCTTTGGAGTATGGTGACAGGGTGAATTGTGGCGTTTGGCATGATACTGGTGCTTAATTTAATGATATTCACCTTTTATTTCACCATTCTCAGCCTAGGGACCATGTGTTTTAATATGAAGGGGTCACTTTCTATTTTTAAGTTACTATTCATTACTAAAGTGAAAAATGTTATAACTTAAGTGAATAGTGTTCACTTTAATGAATAGTGTTTCCTTTGTAAATTTATAAAAGGCAAGAGAGGAAATTCGAATTGCTTCATTAGATGATCATTTTGGCTTGAAGAAAACTTGGGAGTGAAGCTTGGAGGAAGAAGGAGGCTAGGGTTTCCTTATTTCTTGCAGTGGGTGAGCCTGGTGGGGCTTGGTTGTTCGTTTGGAGCTGCTTGAGGGTGTGAAACACCACCTTAAAGTTGCTGATTTGTTATTTTGCTGCTCTTTGGAGATCTACGTTGCTGTTTGCAAGTTGTTTGAGCTTGGTTTTTGCGTGATTTGGGTTGCTCAAATCGTACAAGAGCTGTTCGCGTTTTGTGATATTTTGGAGCTGTTTTGAAGAGCTACAGCCAGCTGCACTTTTGTGAGGGTTTGTATCAGCCAAAGCAAAAGAAACGCCCTTCTTACAAGGTTGCAACTTCACCTAAAGGGGGTGCCCTTACCCTAGGAGGCTTCCTATTTCGGTTTTTGGTGGGAGAAGTTCATCTTTGAAAAGAAATCAGCATTTCATTGGGCGCGGGTACTGTAGCAGGGCACTATTCATAGTGCTGTTTTGGCTGTAAGTTAAAATATGATCTATGAAACACTCGGCATCGAATCTAATGTAAGTTATATATTGTAAGCAACTTATTATGTAATGAAGAAACTATTCTTAGACATCGAAATGAGCAATGTATTCAAGTTATTCCATTAGCTTAGTTTATTTGAAGCTTTCATGGTACGCATATGCTCTTTATGTATTATTCTAGTAATTCTAGCAAACAAAATCAAAGCATAAGAGGAAACACAAACTGAAACAAAAAATTAGTCCTACGAATTAAGTGAAAACAAATCAGTAGAGTGTTGGAACATCACAGCATCAAATACACCAAATCATCGATCTCGAAGGATCTCTCCACCCGCCTCTGATCAACATATTGTTTTTGCTGATTTTGAGCTTTCTAAATATTCTCCCTAAGTGCTCTCATAATGTCTTGATTCTCCTGCAACAAATCACCAACACTGGCTACTCTACTGTCACTCAGCAGTAAATCTAGAAAGCTCGGAGCATCATATCCATATAATGCTCGGTATGGTGTCATCTGAATACTCATGTGATGAGTGGTATTATAGCAATACTCACAAAGGTATAACCACTTCACCCATGCCTTTTGCTGTCCTGAACTGTAATTCCTCAAGTATCCCTCCACCCATTTGTTGACTATCTCTGTCTGCCCATTTGTCTGTGGGGGGTAGTTGGTGCTCGTAGTGAGTTCTGTCCCGCAAAGTTTGAATAACTCTTGCCAGAAGTTACTCAAAAACCTGCTATCCTTGTCACTGACTATACTCCGAGGCAATCCATGCAATCTGAATACCTCGTGGAAAAACAAGTCCGCCGCCTGAGTAGCTGTGTGTGTAGTAGTGATTGAGAAGAAATGTGCATACTTCGTCAACCAATCTACTACCACATAAATGTTGTCTTTCCCTTGAGCTTTCGCCAAGCCCGTGATGAAGTCCATAGACAAGCATTCCCACTTCCTCTCAGGAATAGGAAGCGGCTGAAGTAAACCTGTAGGGTATGTATGTTCTTGCTTGTTCTGCTGACAAACAAGGCATTCCCTGACATACTGAAGAACAAATGATTTGAGACCCTTCCAAGAGAATCTCTCCCGTACCTGCCTGTAGGTCAAAGTAACCGGGATGTCCTACCATAGGCGAATCATGGAATGACCTCAATACCATGCCCCTCATCTTAGAACCTGGGAGAAGAAAAATCCTCCCTTTGTAAGTGATAAGATCATCCAGAAGTGAGTATCTGTCATCTTGTACTGTCCCATCCACTATGCTAGAAGCCCACGGATTTTCAACATACTCTGCTACTATCATGTGTCTCCAGTCCTCTGAAATCTGTGTAATGGAGCTCAAGTGAGGACGGCGAGATAAAGCATCGACAACCACATTCTGAGTGCCCTTGACATAGGCAATGTCAAAATCATAGGACTAAAGTTTGCTGACCCATTTCTGTTGCCTTTCGTTCAAATCTTGCTGTCCAAGAAAATGTTTCAGACTATTGTGATCAGTTTTTACACTGAATTTACTACCAACCAAGTATTGCCTGAATTTGGCCATAGCATGCATGATGGCCAACATTTCCTTATCATAGATACTGAATGTCATGTCCCCTTCTAGTTGACATCTCTCAGAGCACAGGATTAGCCTATTATGCGACCCTCGTAGGCTGATAGTTTGGATAGAGGGTCATGTTGGAGCTTGGCTCAGTCTCAGTTGGCAATTTGTGATCAGTTGGCTTTCGTTCGGGCTCATTCAGACACTTCTAGCCTGAGTTGCTATTTTTAGCAGTATCTGGCACTCAGCGTGGGACCCCTGCTATTTTTAGCAGTATGGATGGATTATGTTCGGAATCACTTCATTGTTCATCAGCTTCAGACGGTTCGTGCATCGGGTATATATCAAGAGAGATTAAAATTTAATTGATTTAATTAAATATTAATTGTTGGAGCATTATAATATTAAGTTATAATATATTATTATAACTTAAGTGATTTTCAGTGAAGGGGGTCGCCATCATGGAGGGGGCCAATTTTTAATTATATTTTATAATTAAAAATTAGAGTTGAGACTATTAAAAAAATTAAAAAGAAGAGAAGTCGAATTTTTAATGATTCCCTATTATTGAGGAATTTGCACTTCTCAAGAAGTTATAAGCTTTGCATTGAAAATCGAGCCCATTATGTTATGAATGATTGAAAATTGATCAAGTTTGAGCAGAGCACAAAAACTTAGGGTTTCAGTCTCGAATGCATTGGGGAACGAGCCATCTCCAGTGAGAGCGATTCAGAGGGTGTAAAATATCATCCGATCTATTGCCAGCAAAGAGGTTTCTTCATTCAGAAGAGATCATAGAGCTTCACAGATCATTCCTTATCAGAGTTTTGATTCGGGGTTTCCTCCAGAAGGTATATTTACATCAAGGCGCATCATATTCTTGTGACTGGCATTGATCTCAGGAAGGCCGTACCATTGTACTTGCTGTTGTTGACAGGGCCGTACTTTCCTGTACCTGGCCGTACCATCTCACAGGCCGTACTTCATCTCTTGAGAAAGGTGCTTCTCTATTTGTCTTCCAGTCTTCACCAGTAGTGGTGCCCCTGCATCTGGCATCATTGTTGATCATCAAAAGGTGGGAGAAGAGATCATTAATTGCAGCCGTACTAGATGTGATTACTTACAGCCTGCTACTAAAACCAGGTTTTCATGAATATCATTGTTTTCTATTTGCATGTAACTGGATCTCCTTGTAATAAGTCCAGAAGTTAAATAAATAGATTGGCATCATTATTTGCATTAGATTTTGTTATTTTCAAATTTAAAAGTTTTTATTTAGATTTTATATCATTTACTTGCAAAATCGCATTACTTCATTTATGCTCAAAAACATCAAAAAAACCAAAAACCTTCAAAAACAATAAAAAACAGTCAGATTTCAGAGATAGCGGAAACAGGGGTTTCTACACTGAAACTCCGTTCAGGACCTCTTAGCTTCCTGCTCTCAAAAGCTATAGGGTGTCAATCCTGCATGATAACTGCACCGATACCCTACCACTAGCATCACAATGTAGCTCAAATGGTCTGGCGAAATCCGACAAAGCCAATACTGGACATGTAGTCATAAGAAGTTTGAACTTCTCAAAGCACGCCTGTGCAAGAGGTGTCCACACAAAGGCTCCCTTCTTAGTCAAATCAGTTAGTGGCGCAGCATGTCGTGAGAATCCACTAATGAACTGACGATAGAAGGCACATAATCCTACAAACCCCCTGAGTTGTGTCAACGTCTCAAGTGTAGGCTAATCGATGATAGCTCGAATTTTCTCTGGATCCATGTTAACTCCCTCTCTACTGATGATGTGACCCAGATACAAAGCCATGCCCAAAGCACACTTGGACTCCTTGGCGTACAAGGATTCCCTGTCAAGTATACTCAATACCTCATCTAGGTGAACAATGTGTTCCTCCCATGATTTGCTGTAAACCAGGATATCGTCGAAGAACACCAAAACAAATTTCCTCAAGAGAGGATGGAAAACGCTGTTCATAGTAGACTGAAATGTAGCTGGAGCATTGGTTAAGCCGAATGGCATAACCAAGAAATCATAGTGTCCACAGTGACATCTGAATGCGGTTTTTTCAATATCCTCCTCTCTGACTCTGATCTGATGGTAACCAGTCCTCAAATCAATCTTCGAGAAAAAGCAAGCTCCATGAAGCTCGTCTATCAACTCATCTATCCGTGGAATAGGATACCTGTTCTTTATAGTCTTCCTATTGAGCATCCTATAGTCAATACACATCCTAAGTGTACCATCCTTTTTCTTCACCAAAACAACTGATGAAGCAAAGGGTGACTTACTCGGTCTGATGTGCCCCATAGCTAAAAGCTCCTTAATAGTTTTCTCAATTTCATCTTTTAAATGTTTGGGGTGCCGGTAAGGAGTGATCATAATAGGTTTCGTGCCCTCATCTAGCTCAATGATGTGCTCAATACCTCTATCAGGAGGTCTACTTGGTGGAATAGCACTGAAAACCTTTGCATGTTTGATTTGGAGTTCTTGTACATCCGGATGGTAAGGAGAAGCTTGCTGCTCTAACTATGAAGGCATTAACTTGCACTCAGCAGCCCATTCTACCATGTCATGTCGAATCAAACGTTCCATTCTTCAGAGTGAAATTTCTTTTAGATTGCTGTCCTTGCTGGCTTTAAGAACATGATTTGTGCCATCAACTTTGAATTTCATCTCCATATCACGCAAATTAAGTGTGAACTCTCCTATAGCATGAAGCCACTTCATGCCAAGAACTATATCCGTTCCTCCCATGTTCACAACATAAAAATCTGCCTTAAACTCGAAATTGTTGAGTTTCAATGGTAAATCAGGAATCATCCTCTCACAGGTGAGAGTGTGTCCATCTGCAACCTTCACTTGAATGCCTTCAAACTGTTGAGTTTGAATTCCCCTTTTCTCCACTAACCGTGAATCAATAAAGTTGTGGGTTGCACCTGTGGCCAAAAGAGATATGACTCTTTGACCTGCTAAAATCCCACGGAGCCTGAAAGATCCCTCTCTTTGTATGCTGGACATATGAGCCTCCTGTAGCTCACTTTCTACCTCAATCTCTGCCTCATTTTCTGACTTTTCTTCATCTGTGTCATAGATTGCAGCTTGCTGATCAGAAAAATCAATCAACGTTTCTCCCTCATAAAACCATTCCATGTGCCTGTTTTGCCCTTTAGGCTTTAGGGGACAGTCATGATTGAAGTCATATGGGCCCTTACAGTAAAAACAGAGCTTCCTTCTACGAAGATCATTCATTGTGTCACGATCTAAAGGAGCTGCAAATTTTTTCTTTTGATCAGCATTATCAGCCTTCTTTGGATCAGATTTGTTCTCAGTGTAGGAGGAAGAAGGTTTTGTGCCAAATTGTTTACGAGGAGTAGTGAGCTCCATACTGCGAGCTTTCCTCATGGTCTCCTGTAAATTAGGTGGGTCAAATGCCTTTATCCAACCTTTCATGGGCTCAAAAAGACCCTCAATAAACAATATGATCAGCCTTCTCTCTGAAATGCCTGTCACCATTACAGATAGTCTTTGGAACTCACCAATATACAATTCCAAGCTACCCAATTGTTTTAACTGTGCTAGATCCCGGAAGAACAGTTCAGGATCATGTCTATCAAACCTCTCTACCAATCTATCAGTAAACTCCTGGTATGAGGTAATCCGGTCATGGTGAAGAGTAGCCATGCCATGAATCCACCAGTCATGTGCCACGCCATCAAGGTTTAGAGCTGCAAATCTAATAGCATCTTCCTCTGGCATAGGACGTAGTGTTAGGAACGTATCCAATTTTCTTACCCAGGCATGTGCTGTAACTCTGCCACTGCCATCATAGTTCGCTAAGGTAAGCTTATTGGTAGCCTGTCGTAGATCATTATGCTTGTATCTAGGCCTCCTGTCATTCCTGTTCCTGGTGTGTTCTCTCTTCTGACTCATAAAACGGTCGAAGTTAAGGTGATCCTTAACTCGTGGAGGCATTGCATCCCATTCATCATGCATAGTCAGGATGTTATCAGCAAAATTTACTTCACCACCTTCTTCCACCTCCTCTTCCTCCTCAGCGTCATTTTTGACAAAGGTAGGGCGTGTGGCTCTCTCAAAGGTGCGTGCTGGAGCAATATTCCTGTAACAACCCCAAAACCGGGTAAACAAAAAATTTTCTAATTTCACTAATAAGATACAAGGAAATACAATTAAATGACAAAGTAAATAACTTTTCTTTTCATTCTAATTGAACATTTCATCATAAAGAAATAAAAGACATGATACATCATTGTTCTATTTTCCAAGTAAATAACAGAGTACGCTTTCATGATTTCTTTTCTTCAAAATAAAAAGCAAGGTAAGAATCTTACAAGTTTCAAACATAGCTCGGAAGCTTTTGAGCAAATAGGAATAAGACTGTCCAGGATCTTCCCTTTCAAACCTTGGTTCATCAGAAGTCTTAAGGTGGAGGGGAAACATCACTCAGGTGCTTTTCCACCAACCACGGACTTATATTGCGGTCCCCCGCACGTTTACTGTTAAGTAGACGGCCCTCCCTTCTTCGAGGAGATTGGTTGGGTAACCGGTTCTGTATGACCAACTGAGCATAGTGTGTAATCCTACATAACTAAATCCTTGTGTCCTCACAATCTCAATCTAGCATGTAACCTGGATTACTGTGAACTGACAGTGTAATTCGTCTCACAGTCTAAGTGGACGTTAGGTATACTACACTACTTTGGCCAAAGCATTTCGGCAGTACTTATACTGACGGTCATCTATCACTTGCACTAAGTCAGGTTTGGTTTGACTTAAGGCTGCCTTATCCTACGCGTAGGTTGAGTCCTTCAGTGGGTAGTCAATCACCCTAGACTTCCTACTTCAACTACTTAAACAGGAAATGGAGTACAGTCAACAAGGGGTCCCTCTGGTACTTCCCAACATGGAAATCTTTATCCATGGAGTACGTAGCTTTCTCTAGTTAACCTATTTAACTCTAAAGCTTTAGACTACCTTGGTTCTGAATCCACCCTCGTCCTAGTATTTAGTAACTAATCCCTTTCCTTTACTTAAGGAATTCAAGCAGTATTCAAGCAATACAAATTATAAGGTACTTTACTAAAAGTAAACAAATATTTCCCTTTCAAATTCATCTATGATTTCAAATGATTCGTTTCAACATGCTTTTAAGTTATTCCAATTCATCAAGTTCTCTAAGCTATTTCAAAAGCTTTTCTAAGGAAATTAAACTATTCCCCAATTTGACCAACTCTTTAAGCTATCTCTTAAATTCAATAAGCCTTTTCTAAGGAATTAAACTATTCCCAATTCAGCAATTTCATAGAACATAGAGGTTTCTTTTTATTTTTCCTTTCATAAAGCAAGACATAATCAAGCAATCTAATCATACAATTTAAAATAAATAACAGAAAATCTATCAACATATATCTCATGCCTGATTTCCTTTTGCGTATGAGCTTGATCGGTAACTTCAATCCTTGCTCCACCGTCCTTCGCAGCCTTCTCTTAACTTAAGCAAAAACTACTTTCAGGTAAATGCAAAAAGTGTTCTCAGCAATACTGTCTCAATTGCAAATGATTTTCACAAAATGGCAATGGCTTTCACAAAAATGGCAATGGCTTTCATAAAAAAAATGGCAATGGCTCTCATAGAATGACAATGGCTTTTATAAAATTTGAATTCCAAAACACAGAAATACCACAGCACTGTATTTCGAATTTTCCAAGGCAAGAAGAGTGAAATGAAAAGATTGAGTGTCTTTCAACAATGAGTGAGAACCTATTTATAGGTTTCGAATTCTCATGTTTCCTACCTTGTAGGCATGAGAATTCGACACCTCTCATTTTGAAAATGTCAAAATTCGCAGTGGCAGTCACACAGCAAAAGAGTTGATGATTCAACATAATTTCTCAAGAATGTTTCAACATATCACATGCCAAATTCGTGGATTAACCACGTACAGGTTTAGTCACTGGGAAAAGCCCTAAAAAATGGCGAACTGAAGAACAAATGGCGTTTTGGATTTTGCTGCTGAAAACGTCAAGGTTACGCACCCACAGTTCATGCCTCCTTCCACCCACGCGTCCCAGACCGGTGGCGTTCAAGCATCCGCGACCAGGTCTAAGCTACGCGAGCTGGGCGCGGATTATTCTCCTTAGTTTTCCACTGTTTTCTGGTTCAACAGTCGCGCGATTTCTTCCCATGAAGAAATCCGCGATTTTTCAGTTTACTCAAACATTAGCTTTAAATTTTTTAAACAGTCTATAGTTCAGCATTTCGAAATTCTTTTTCCTTTTATATTTTTCCAAGTATTTCAATATTTCGAAATTCCTTTGTATGGTTTGCAAAATATTTACCAAAGACTATGAAAGTTTTTATTACCTTTATTTCCAAGGTAAATAAACTCAAATTCCTTTATAAGATAAATGTAAATTTAAATGCCAAAGATTTATAGTTTATACAAAATCTTTCCAAAGTTTTAGATATTTTAATATTTTCATTAAAATGTATTAATATATTTTATATTATATTCAATACAATATTATTATAGTTTTTAACTTACCTTTCTTTTAATATATAATATATAAATATATCTATATAATATTCAAAATATTACATTAGATATATTAATATATTATATTACCGATAAAACTATAATAACATCGATATTAAATATATTATTAAATATATTAATTAACTTACCCAGTTTACACTTAAACATATCTATACATGTTTATTTTCAAATCTCCAATTACGTGTATTATAGGCCAGTCAGAGCACCTCTAATGGACGTAATTGCATAAACACGTATTTATACATTTAACCGTAAATTCCAGGCATCAGTAACTTATCAGTTCACATTTCACATTCAAGGCTCACAGAACAGTAAGTCAGTCAATCAAGGAACACCACTCATAAAGCATGAAGAAGTAATCATAACTCCTAAGCCTAAGGATGACTTATCATGACAACTTAATCTGACTCAGTTCCTAAAATCCTCAGTGAAGTGTGTGTATGCTCATATGATCAACTTTACCGGTTAGTCGACCAAGTTCCTCTTCCTGAGTGATATTTCCCCTCCACCTGGAGGAATAGCTCCTGTTCCTGCATCCATGGCACAAAACCACGACAGTCAAATGCTCACAATATTTGCAGTATATATATATAAATCAAATATATAAAACAAGACTAATTATTTTCCTCTATTCATTGTTTTATTCAAGAATAACATAAATCAAGAATACAGAATGAGCCAAACATAACATGTAAACAGGATTTCATATTGTCAACAAAATTCAATCACATTTATTCATTCAAAACCTTCCTTACAACCAGAATGCTTTAAGCATTACTAGAATAGTAACTATACAAATTCCGGGGTGTAACAATTCCTATAATGTTCTCCATGTATGCTATCTTCCTGATCTTGATCCAGATTCGGCCTTCTGAGAACTGTCAGGTTTTGCACATTGGTGCTAAGTTGTTGAAGGATGTTTGCCACTTGTTCTTGACCGGCCACCATTCCTCTCAGTACTTCTCTAGCATCCTTATCTTCGTCATTAAGACGAGCATCCTCATTTCTTTCAAGCATATTATCAAAGTCAAAATCCTCCTCATGTTCGTTCAATGGAACTGCCTGAAAAGGTTCAAAAGTATTTCTTGGAATTCTAGGGCCCCTGCGTGTGTAGTGCCTGCCAAACTCGTTCTGGTGTGGCTGCATGGATATTTGTTTTTTTTCCACAAGCTGGCAGGATTAATAAGCTCTGATACCACTATGATGAGCCCTGCTGGCTCTCTATGAAACCCCTGTCTTTTTCTTAAGTCTATTTGTGTTTTACTTAGTTTTTTAGAGAATGTTTGTAGACAGAAGAGGAGGTGCGCATCATATTAAAGCTTATAAAAGTGTAACATGAACATATTCTGAGCAACAGATACAATAAATGTTATTCTGTAATGCATACAATGAGTTTACAAACGAATTACATACTCGTAATGCTTCAGAATAATTAAATAAGAAATAAATCCAATTTACTAGCCGGAATTGATGAAAACTAACAAAGAAACACTCCTGGCCTCCAGATCTGACTTCTCCCATTCAAAACTTAGATACAATGCAGCAATAGTGATAGCCGCCTATGATGAAGCTCAAACAGGAGCCCAAAAGAAAGGGCCCTAGTCTCTAGCTTCACACGCCCTTCTCCAAAGAGGCACACAACTCAATGCAAAAGTACGGCCCAAGTATAATGCTGAAGAAACCAAGATGAAAGCTGAGGAATTGCTGAAGAGGACGCCTCCAGTGTAGAAACCCCCTTCTTTATTGCAGCAAGTATAAACTGAATAAAAACTCTGTTAAAAACATGTAGAACCTCTGAATGAAGCTCTCACCATTGCACTAATTCGACTGATCTCTCACAATCTCAAAAGTACTCAACATCGAAGAGGAATTGTTCTCCAATGGAAGTATTGCTCAAACCCTGATCACAGAGGAAGGCATAGGAAAAATATCCAAGGCAAAGTCAAAATAATCAATCATAGGGTTTCTCATTGCCAAATTGCCTTATACCCAAAAAGGCACACATTTCCAAGAAGATACGCCCATCTTCATATTTTAAATCTTTTAAAATATATTAAAGTCATTTTCAATAGTTTTGACTTAAATACTTGGGCGCCCTTTTATATTTTAAGTGATTAAAATATTAAATCACCTTTATAGAATATTTAAGTGATATAAAATGTATAAAGTCAATTTGACTTTATAATAAGGCATTAAGTTAATTAATTAACTCAAATCACTTAAAAATCCATAACTCTCTCAAAACTCCAAATAGTCCCGTGCCGTCAGAAGCTGTGAACCCCTGAACTGCTAACGCTTGTTGTGAACCAATCACTGAGCTCAGAAAACGAGAACGACCAAGCTCTCTAGAAAGTACTACTGACCCTCTAACCAATCCAGCTAGCCCACAAGGGTCCAATAAAGGGCTAACACACTGTTCCCGAGAATTGACTAGAGCGGGGACATCACATGATCATAAAGAGGATTTCATCTCTTTAGGTTCTTTAATATGTTGAGTTTTTAACTCCATTATTTGGATCTTGGGTTTTAACTAGTTTGACCAATATGTATTATTGTGTAGTAGCAAGAAATTTTTGTGGCATTGCTGTCTTTAATACTCTGTATTGCTATGTATTTGTGTAATTTATTGTGGGAGCATAATCCTAGTAGCGCTGATGATGCAAATCCATAAAAGTTCCATGATATTATGTGTATAAACTTATAAAGCACAGGTTAGAATTTCCAATTGCAATGAGATACGATGTATGATATGGAGAAAAAGTTGGCAATTTCTTATTTAAAAGGAAAAGGGATAGATGGAGGTGGATGGTAGATGTATGACTCAAAAAAAGGTCATAAGAAAGAAGCCAAACTAGAAGTTAAAAGCCTTTGATTCCCAAGGGGAAAACATAGGGTAATGAGAAAGAATGCCATATGAAAATAATTGTGAAGGAATCCAAAGGTTTTGTTATAATGTAGTAGGACGCCAACAAAATCATTAAATGGTTTTAAAAATGAAAATGGTGGAAACAATGCTTGTGAGTTATCAATATATCTGGCTTTGATTCAAATGTTGTACAATGTGGGTAAGGATTGGTAGCATGGTGCTTGAGCACATCTGAAAGAAAAGTCATTTTGAGTTTCTAGATTGAATACGTTCAAGAGTCTTGCAAATATTGTCAAAAAAAGCTATATATGAAGTTTAGGAAATATGCCTAGTAATGATCAAAGGAGAGCAAGGTGTGACAGCCAACCTTCAATTTGTATTTTGTGGTCGCCTATAATGCTTTGGTGTCCTAACAAAGATAAACAATCTTAGAAATCAAATTTTGGGCCCTATCTTGTGCTTTTACTGAGCTCTATGTTCATGACCTTTTCCGGTGTGTCAACTTTCATGCTTCAGGTCTGTTGGCACCCGCTTTTATGTGTTTATTTTTTGCTTTTTTGTGCTTTGTAGGTTGTGTTTTTGACCCTATCCCCCCTTCGTTAATAACCGATCTGAGGAGTCTTTAGTTGGGTCCCCTATGTTGAGTAATTGTCTAAGAGTTCATTCAAATCGTGTTTATCAAATATCTCTAGTAAAATTTGTTATAGGGTGCTTTTGTGGTCAATGCATTGTAAATTTTTTTTCTTTGGACCACTTTGCAAGATTTTGGAATTTCAAGGTTTCTCACATCGTCATGTTGGTCTAACTTGTCATCCTTGGCATGACATCCCCAACAAGTCCGATTTTTCCCTCTAAGCCCATTTTCCTTGAAATTTGAGATTTTGGGTTTGGTCATTCATGCATCCTTTCCTCAACTGCCAACCTTCCTTCCCAAGATTCTACTTTGCAAAATTTCGGGATTTTGGGGTTTCTCATATTGTCATGCTGGTCTAGCCCGTCATCGTTGGCATGCCATCCCTGACAAGTTTGGTTTTCCCCTGTAATCCCATTTTCCTTGAAATCCGAGATTTTGGGTTTGGTCATTCATGCATCCTTTCCTCAATTGAAAACTTGTAATGACCTGAGGTGGACGGGTCATTCGATTTTTCGATTATTCATTATTGAATTGACACAAATTGTTATTCAATACCATTAACATTAATTGTATTTCTAGAACTATTAATGAAGTAAAACCAAATAATGAAGTCTAATTCAAATAGTAATTTGAACATAGATATAATAGCTATTTCTGATTTAAGCTTTAAGAGTACATACTTTAAATGAGTAAGAGGTTGGAGCCCTTAATTTGCTGTTTCTGAATATATCCTTACATATATGCAGAAAATTAAGGGGTGCAGAGAGGAGCTACATCATGTATGATAAGGAAATGTTGGCTATAATGCATGCTTTGGCCAAATTTAGGCAGTATCTTGTGGGCACTAAATTTGTTGTCAAAACATATCACAACAACCTAAAACATTTCCTCAATCAACATGATTTGAATGATCGACAGTAGAAGTGGGTTAGTAAGTTGTAGGTGTATGACTTTGACATAAAAAAGAACATAGTTTCTGATGCATTATCTCAGAGGCCACATTTGTGTTCCATTGGGCAGATTTCAGTTGATTGCAGAGAGTGGATTTCATTTGAATATGTTAAGGATGACCGGGCTTTGAAGACCGTTGATGGTACAATGCATGATGAGAGATATTTTGTTGTAAATGATCTTATTTACAAGGGTAGGATATTTTTGGTATTAGGATCAGTGATGAAGAAGAGGATTCTTAGAGCTTTCCATGATGTTCCCATGGCAAGACACCCAGGATACTAAACAAGTATAGG
Source organism: Sequoiadendron giganteum (assembly GCA_007115665.2). Lineage (NCBI taxonomy): Eukaryota > Viridiplantae > Streptophyta > Pinopsida > Cupressales > Cupressaceae > Sequoiadendron > Sequoiadendron giganteum. The sequence continues at coordinate 323,922,037 of CM021100.1, read as the reverse complement.
CAAATTTGGGAATGCTTCACATGGAAGGGGCTTAAGTCTGAGGTTCTTAAGTATGTGAGAGAGTATCCTACATGTCAGCAGAATAAACAGGACAACTCTTTCCTAGCTGGTTTACTTCAACCCTTGCCCATTCCAAATCAGAAATGGGAGTGCATTTCGTTGGATTTCATTACGGGCTTAGCCAAAGTCCAAAGCAGGGACTGCATTTATGTAGTGGTTGATCGGCTCACAAAATTTGCCCATTTTTTCCTATTTCAGCTACTTATACAGCAACACAAGTTGCTGATTTTTTCTTTCGTGAGGTATTTAGACTTCATGGGCTACCTCAAAATATTGTCACTGATCGAGACAACAAATTCATGAGTCATTTTTGGCAGGAGTTGTTCAGACTTAGTGGCATTGAGCTTACTCCGAGTACCAGCTATCACCCACAGATAGATGGGCAGACTGAAATTGTTAATAAGTGGGTGGAAGGATACCTCAGGAATTATATTGTAGGGCAACCGAAAGCATGGGTTAAGTGGCTTCACTTATGTGAGTATTGTTACAATACCACTTACCACATGTCTATCCGTATGTCACTCTTTATGGCTCTTCATGGTTACGATGCTCCTAATTTCTTAGATCTGCTTTTTGGAGACAGTAGAGCGCTGAGTGCCAGAGACTTGTTGTAGGACAGACAGGACATTATAAAGTTTTTGAGGGATCATATTTAGAAGGCACAAATTAGCAGAAGTAGTATGCAGATCAGCATAGAGTGGAGCAATCTTTTGAGATTGGTGACATGGCTTACTTAATGTTGCAGCCATATAGGCAATCCACTCTCAGGAAGAGTGGTGTTGAGAAGCTCAAGCCATAGTATTATGGTCCTTTTAGGATTTCCAGGCATATTGGAGAGGTGGCTTATGAGTTAGAGCTACCGACAGATAACAAAGTGCATAATGTATTTCATGTGTCTCGCCTCAAGAAGGCGTTGGGACACAATGTTATCCCTTCTACAACACTACCACCCCTTGATGAGGAGGGAAAGTTGATCCTAATTCCAGAGGCTATTATTGATTTCAATGACGTGTTGATGCGGGTTTTGTGACCTCAACCAACATTAGAATAAAATACCCAATGAAATATCCTACTCTCTCTTGAACAAAGTTTCCAATGTGCTAAGATAAGTGATCACAAAGTAGACTTCAAGGTTCCTTGTGCATATAGGATAGTCTCAGTTGGTTTTGCTATGTTTTGCTGGTATTGCAAGGGGGACTTGTTGTGACCTTTTCACACATCACCCCATTCAAAATGGGGACCCCCTAATTTTTGCTCCATTCTGGTCTTTTGGCTTTGGTTTTGCATCTCTCTCTCTGATCTTTATGTCCTTCTGGGGATGTCCCTATCTTTGACCTAATTGGAAATTTTGGCTAAGTTTGAAGTGCATTTTGATGAATTAGGGTTTTCATTCTTCAGGCTTGTTTGAGGTCAAATTAAGTTGGCAAATTGAAATCTGAGCTTGGCACTGCATTCAGGAGGGTCCAGGCAGACTCCCATTAAAATTTCACTGAATTTTGGCAACTTACTATTTTTAGTAAGTACTTAATTTGAGGTCTTTTCCTCAAGATTTTGGGAATTCGGACTGCTTCACCACATTCAGGACACTTCAAGGTACTTGCATGCAAAATTTGAGCAGATTCAGACAACTTTCTATTTTTAGCAGTTTTGGTTTCGAAGACAATTTTCAGAGTTTGCATGTATGATTTTTCGATGCATGTCAGGATATTCTTTCTAGGTTTTTCAAGAGCTTCACGATGGTATAACATGCAAGTCAAAATGATGACTTGCTATTTTTAGCAGGTGCTCGCATGTGAACCAGTTTTTTGGGTTTTTCTGGGTTTTTTGAGATCTCTCAGGCAATATGACATGCAAATACATCTGGCAGTTGATTGATCACTTTTCAGGCATTTACTATTTTTGGCAAGTTCACTCCAATAACTCCCTAGCACTTCAGTTTCACGAACAGAGCAACATGCAACAAAAATGGGGTCAAACGGAGGTCATTTGAGGCACATGCAAGTCAAATTAGGGTTTCCAACTTTGTTGCCTAAAAAGAGGGGCAGAACTTGGGAAAAGTGAAAAACTGATGTATCCCATCACGATCAACATCCTTCAAGCAGTCTACTGGTAAAATTTGAGCGCAATCTGAGCACTTACTATTTATAGTAACTCACGTCTAGAACAGGGCCAAAAATAGCAGGTCGGCACGAGGGGTATGTGCGAACAGGTCAAACAAGTCATGAGGGTCACGCTTGGCAAATTTCAAGTCAATAAGAGTTGTAGAGGTCCGAAAATCAGAAGGTTACTAAAAATAGAAAATGAGGGCGAGCAGGTTGAAAAATTGGCCAAGTATCCAAGAGCCACCTCCAGAGGTCTCCTTAGCACTTCAGATGAAAATTCTAAGGCATGCAAGTTAAATTGGAAGGAGACCCCCTTGAAATGCGCCCAAGCTCCAGGAAGATGAGTTGAAAATCTTCCAAGGTGTTGAAAATGGAAGTCACCCCCACCCCCTTCATATGCGCCCAAGCAAGGAGTGAGGTGAGAAATTAATCAAGTGAAGAAAAATGGAAGTATACACCCTCAAATGCGCCCTCAAGGTGGCTAGAGGCATGTAAAAATTCTAAGTTGTGAAAATAGTAGTAGCCCCTCTCAAATGCGCCCTCAAGGAAGTGGAGAAGCATGGAAATTTTCTAAGTCATTGGAAATGAAAGTGCAGGGGGTCATATACGGCCAAGGAAGATGATGGAGGCTTAAAAATTTTCTAAGGCAAAAATTTGAAGCACCACCTTCAAAATGCGCCCAGAGCATGAAGCAGGTGAAAATATTTCTAAGGCATTGGAAATAAAAGCTTAACTTTTCAAATGCGCCCTCAAGCTATGAGTAAGAGATGAGAAATTTTCTAAGTGGTGAAATTAAAAGCAGGCACCCCCATATGTGCCCATGGTGAGAGAGGGAAATGTTGAAGAAATTTCTAAGTGCCAAAATGAACGTTCCCACCTCAAAATGCTCCCAAGGTTGAAAGGACAGGACTTAGAAATTTTCTAAGTCATGCAAAGTGGAGGCACCACTAGGAAAATGCACCCAAGTGGAGAAGTGATGTGAAATTATTCTAAGGCGTTGAGAATATAAAAGCTTGACCCCCTAAATGAGCCCAAGTTGAGAAGAGGTGCAAGGAAATTTTCTAAGAAAACATGAAGTCCACCCCCCCACCCCCCCAAATGCACCCTTGGCATAAAGTGGAAGTGTTGAAAAAGATTCTAAGTATAAAATGAAAGCTCACCCTCTAGAATGCGCCCTCAAGAAGATAGAGACTTGAGAAAGTTTCTAATGGAAGCTACACACTCCAAATGCGCCCAAGGAGGAAACTGGATGCTTGAAAATTTGCTAAGGCATGAAACTTGAAGGAGGCCCCTCCAAATGCGCCCTAGGGAGAGTATGAAGGCATGAAATAGAATGCCAAGGGGTCAAAATGCGCCCAAGGTGGTATGAGGTTGAAGAGTATTTTCTAAGGCTTGGAAACTTGAAGTGAGCCCTCCCAAGTGCGCCCAAGGCAAGTAAGAAGGGGGAAAAGATAGTGAAAATTCTCTAAGGCATTAAAACATGGTGCAAAGGGTAAGGAAATGCGCCCAAGCAAGGTGAACAAGATGCTAAAAAGTTTCTAAGGCAAGAAACATGTGAGAGAAATCAAATATTTTCTAAGGCAGGAATGTGAAAGCCAAAGGGAGGTGGAATGAAATAAGTGGAAAAGGATTCTAAGGCGTTGCAAAATCAAAGAGGACCCCCTCCAAATGCGCCCATGAAGAGGGAATGAGGGTCATAAAAAGATTTCTAAGGAAAGGGAAAATAAAACTCCAAACACAAGGTGGTAGGGGCGCCCTTGAAGAAGGCCTCATGGAATGAACACACAAGTCTCTAAATGTGCCCATGATGAAAAGTTATGCTAGAGGAAAATGATGAACTCTATCAGATCCAGAGATCAATCGGACCTTGAAAAATTAGAACATGGAGATCAAGTAAGTAAAGTGGATTTATATTATAAAGTGTTCTGATGCTCTTCTTTTTGTTTGTTTTGCAGGGTGAACACTGGGGCCAAGGCATGAGGACTTGAGGTGATGAAGCAGGACAATGTTATAACCTTGGAAGGAGAAAAGTTACATTTTCAAAAATCCTCCATGATGTCTCATTTGCACCCAAAACATGAAGGGAGATGTTGGAAGAAACAGCTAAGTGTTGGAATTTCTCCACAAAGGCCTAATATGCACCCAACTCAGGTAGGCAGGTGGCAAGGAAGAAATGGTCGAGTCCAAGGCAAGAAAATCCTTCAAGATCAGGATGGAGGAAATGATGAAGGCCCAAGCATTAAAGATCATCCTCGAGCACTAAAATGTCCTCAGGGCTAAGGAGGATGAATGAGCAAAAACCTCAATGTTAAAGAGTGGCAGTAGGATGGATCGAAGAACAAAGTAGAGGAATTCTTCTTAAGTGTGAAGTCCCTCTTCGACAATACCAGAAGTTGTGATGACTAGATTGATCGAGTTTGCAGTCAAGGAGAAGGACAGTGGGAACACGCTTCTGGACGAGAATCTTCTGGATGATAGTGGGCATTACTTGCTCATAGTAGCCAAAGGGAGAGAGTGGGCATTTTGTGCTCATTTATTACCCCACTCCACTTTTTGGCGGTTTTTAGGGCAAAATCCTGACTAGGGCTTATGTGGCTCAATCTGAGCCCTTAATTGTAATTGAATCTGAGCCGTCCGTTGGATTGGGCCAGCTATAAAAGGGGCATCCCCCCTCATTTGTAAATCATTTTTAGAAATTAGAAATTAGAGAAGATAGAGGTTAGAATAGAGAGGAGAGAATAGCAGTTAGCATAGATTGATAGGTTAGATTGAAGAGGAAGGAAAGTTTTTCCCATTTGAATGCTTTGTAAGAAGTTGCTGTGAACACTCTCATAATAAAAAGAGTAATCATTGCTTGTGGTTCCATCTTTTGTTGTGAGTAGCTAGCGAGGCTTCTTCGTCCTTCTAATTCGCATAGAATCTTAAAGTAGATCTTACAGTAAAGTAGATTTCATTTCATGCAAGTAGTTGGTAGTTGTGGAATGTGGTGTTTGATTTGAGCAAGCTTCGTTTATCCATACCACTAGTGGGCTCACTGACGATGGGTTTGCCTTGCGTGGTCAACTGGAACATTATGAACTTAACTTCAATTATGGTTTATATATGTTGGTATGCGTCGTTGTGATGGTATTTGCATGTTGAGACGTGATTTGAATAGCTCTCGCTACTCCTTTGAAGATTGCACCGGTTCTGTGGAGGCTGTCCGAAGTGAGGCGAAGCAGAACTTGGTTTCAACTTGCAAGAATTGATCCCCGTGTTCCGCATTTAGAGTAGACAGTAGAATCTCTAATCCCTATCTTTTTAATTTCAGCATTTTCCCGGTTAGTTTAGGAAATCCAAGCATCATTGATAAATCCTTCAAGTTTTGCAAGTTCTTCTCTTTGATTGAACAATTGTGTAAGTCCCCTTGGAAAAACCAGCAAATCACATCAAGCCAATTGAGACTATCCACTGCATGAAGGAACCTTGGAGTTGAATGCATGATCTTTCCAGCAATCTTAGCATGCAAAATACTTTGTTCAAGAGAGGATAGAGTAATCGTTGGGAAACTTTATTCTGTGTTAGTGTGGTCATAAAAAACCTGTCAACAGGACTTACACTCAATTTATTGGTTCAATCATTCTTCCTTTAAGACTTTAGCAACAACTTTTCAACACTTTGAAATATGGATACTGTGGTCTATGAGTGCTGAGATCTCACTATTGTCAATTTTGAAAATAAAATAGAAAAGGATAAGGGCTTTAGAGGCTAGGCTAATTCTAAACTATTCCTAGGAACTCAAGAGACAAGTGTTGGATGGCGAAATTAAAACCTATTTTTGTTTTTCCAAGTACAACAACTAGACAAAGATGGTGCAATCTTCAATGGGATTCACAAATGATATCTTATTACTCAAGGCCATCTTCAATTTGAACAACGAACATAAGTAATAGAGTTCAAGTTTAGCAATTTGAAAGTTCAGACTAACCTTACACATCAAATTGAACATCATTTAATTTAAAAAAGGTATGAACGAATTTCACCATTACCAACACTATCAACCCTTCATTCATTTAAAATTGTGGAAAACAAATCTATTCTATTGAGGAAATAGGAAACCATGCGGACTTTCAAACTAAAAAATGCTCATCAATGAGTCTAATTATTATTTTGATAGTGCTCTAGCAACAATTTCACAAGTCTGTCCCAAACAAATGAAATGAGAAGGGTTTATATAGGCACTCTAATTACAAAGCAACGACCCAGATTGATCTGAGATCAACGACCAAGATTATCCCTAGAAACCCTAATTAAGTGTCCACTTAGAAAATCATAACTAACTTCTGTGACACATGGTGCAAGGAAGAAGAGCCACTTGGGGCATGAAGACACTGACACCTTACAAACTAATCAAGCAAGCTAGATCCCAAAACGCAATTCCCCTTGGCTTGTTCTTTGGTTGCGAATGCAATGAACCTTGCCATTACAAAATTGAGTTCCTCCATTGATATGCTCAGTAAGGCATCCAATTGCACTCCAGTTACATCCAAGGCTTCAATGCATTGAGTAAAAGTGTCCTCCCACTTACCCTCTTGCCTCTGAAGGTTGTTCATATAGATCGAGAGAGATAACATATCATCTAGCTGATTTTCATTAATAGCCTCCATTTCTTTGAAATAAGCATTTTTCACATTTCCCTTTAAATCTTCCAAGTTCAAACCATTTGTATCATTGGCCTCCTATCCTGTCAATCCTTCAAGCGATGTGAGGATCTTGAGCTGTATCTTTCCAAGAGAGTTCTGTATACCAACACATTCCTCTTTCATCTTATCATATATTTTCTTTTTTGCTAGCAACGAAAAGTACCATCTATTGAAGTCATAAGAAGCTCCATCATCAATAACATCCTTTTGAACCAACACTTGCATAGATATTTCCTTTAATGCCCTTAGGCGAGGTATCACCTTGTCTTCTACGTTTTGGAAATCCTCCCAATTCTCTTCCATCTGGCGAATTTCAGTTACAAGCGTAACTAATTTATCATAAGTTCGAACACACCTATCCAAGAATTGCTCCACTTGCTTTGAGGTATTTTTGACCCATCTTCTGGTTGCTTGACTTGATTCTTCCTAACTCCTCCCACATTCTTCGATGTAGACATGGCACCTCTATGAAGTTTGAAATTAGAAGGCATGCATAAATTATAAAGAAGGTGTTATGTTTAAAACCCTAAGGCTAGGTGAGTGCATTAATGGTGAAATAAACTGATTTAGAATTCCAGAACATCAACTTGAATGCAAGGATTGATTAGAAACTGAAAAACCAAGGTTTGGCCTGCAACAAATGCAAACAGAAAAAAATAAGTTCTCATTACCAACCCTTGTCCCTTCAAGAATATTCAAAGAAATTTAATTTTTTGATAGGAATTTGCAGGTTTGGAGCTGAAATTCATCTGTAAGTCTGCAAACTTCAGATTTAAACCCTTATTTCTCCTTTCAATACTCTCCAAATTCGCAGCTTGTGAACTTGTAGAAGCCTGAACTTCTTGACTAAAACCTGCAATTTGTGAATGTATTTCACTTCTTCTGCTTGTAAACTTGGATTGATTAACTTTGTGTAATGTCCCCTTTTTCACGTGCATCAGAGTTGGGGGATTAGCCTATTTTCCTGACCCTCGTAGGCTAATAGTTCTGGATAGAGGGTTTCTCAGACGGGCACTTGGTCGTCAAACTTCAGTGTTGATCTTTGGAGCATGGTGGCAGGGTGAATTGTGGCATTTGGCATGATACTAGTGCTTAATCTAATGATATTCACCTTTTATCTCACCATCCTCGGCCTAGGGACCATGTGTTTTAATATGAAGGAGTCACTTTCTATTTTTAAGTTACTATTCATTACTAAAGTGAAAAATGTTATAACTTAAGTGAATAGTGTTCACTTTAATGAATAGTGTTTCATTTGTAAATTTATAAAAGGCAAGAGAGAAATTCGAATTGCTTCATTAGATGATCATTTTGGCTTGAAGAAAACTTGGGAGTGAAGCTTGGAGGAAGAAGGAGGCTAGGGTTTCCTTATTTCTTGCAGTGGGTGAGCCTGGTGGGGCTTGGTTCTTCGTTTGGAGATGCTTGAGGGTGTGAAACACCACCTTAAAGTTGCTGATCTGTATTTTGCTTCTTCTTTGGAGATCTACTTGTTGTTTGCAGGTTGTTTCGAGCTTGGGTTTGAGTGTTTCCAGTTGCCGTTGTCTCCAATCACGATTATACAAGAGCTGTTCGCATTTGAGAAGTTTTTGGGACTGTTTTTTGAAGCTACAGCCAGCCGCTTTTTCTTGAGGGTTAGATCAGCAAAAGAAGAAAAGAAACGCCTCTTTTTGGTGGCTGCAATCATTCCTAAAGGGGGCGCCCTTGTCCTAGAAAGCTTCCCATTCCGGATTTTGGTGGGAGAAGTTCGTATTTAAAGAATAATCAGCATTTCTTTGGGCGCTGGTACTGTAGCAGGGCACTATTCACAGTGCTGTATGGCTGTAAGTTGAAGTATGATCTATGGAATACTTAGTTTCCAATCTAATGTAAGTTATATATTGTAAGCAACTTATTATGTAATGAAGAAACTATTTTAGACATTGAAATGAGCAATAGCTTAGTTTATTTGAAGCTTTCATGGTACGCATATGCTCTTTATGTATCATTCTAGTATTTCTAGCAAATGAAATCAAAGCATAAGAGAAAACACAAAGACAAACAAAATCAGACCTACAAATTAAGTGAAAACAAATCAGCTAGAGTGTCGGAATACCACACTTTGCAACTCATGAATATTCTGTGACTTGATAAAGTTGCAAAATTAAGAGAGGCGCCTATGAACTTGCTGGTAATTTCTCATGGTTGTGTTGCAGCTTCTTGAGAAGAATTTTAGACTTGTGTTGAATGAAAAGGAGACTTCAAGCGCTTCTCTTTATAAAAAAACTCCTTCCTTATCTAAGGAATTTGGCCTATCTCATGATTGGATGCTCTATTTAGAAAAAGAGGAAGAAAACTTATCCTCAGGCTTGCTCTTTCTAATTTCTTTTTGGGCGCATTCCTTGTTTCTCTCTTCCTTTGGCTTGCTTGTGAATTTTCCAAAAAAAACTTTAGTTAACTTTGCTTTAACTTGCTAGAGAGATGAACTTAGGAAAGTCGACCCCTATGTGGATTTTTTTTAAATTTTGAAGTGGATTCTTTCTCTCTCTCCCAAGTAAACTTCATGCCTTAGGCAATTTCATGGACCTTCACATGGGAAATACACCTCCCTAATTGGATTTCCTATCATTTCAAATGAGTTTCTTACCTTAGGGGTATCTTTGGATTTTTTGAGAACTTCAACATGGATTTCTTGAGGTTTTAATTGGATTTTACTCATTTGCCTTAGAGAATTTCATCCACTTCGAATTGGATTTGTCTTGACTTAGACATATTTTCCCAACTAGAATTTTTACTTCATTAAACCGGATTTTTTACCCTTGGAGGTGGGCAAACTTCAACTGGATTTCATGTGACCTTTAGTGGATTTCCTCTTTGTTGGATTTTATTTCAAGTGGATTTTCCTCTCAACTAGATTGGATTTCAGCTTTATTTGCTTCCAACTGGATTTCTCAAGAATTCAATTTGATTTTCATCATGGGCGAACTTCATGGCTTGAGGAAGATTTCTTCTTGTTTGGGGTGGACTTTATATGTTTTCTAACTTAGCATTCTCTTACCTTGACACTTTCGAAACCCTAACCTTGGCACTTTCTAAAAATAGAAAAAAAGCAAAAAGCAAAATTTCTAAAAATAGTAAATCCCCAATTGCTCCCAAAATGCCAAAAATGAAACTTTCGAAAAAGCAAAAAGCAAGAAAAAAACAAATTTTCCCGAAAAAGCAGGTTGTCCGAAATCGTCCGGAGAACAGTCATTTTTACTCCAATAGCCCTTCCGAACACTCCCATGGCATCAAAAACTTCATTTGACCCTTCGAGCACTGTCTTGACCTACTCAGCTATCCCAAATCTTTGCAAATTTCGACTCAAACCTAGATCCCGAACTTGCCGACCCACCTTTGTCTCGAAAGAGACCCAAAGAAACTGAAGCTAATGCTAGAACCAACTCTAAGACGAAGACACCAGACAAGACTAAAGGGGGGGGTCCCCATTTGCAATGGGGTGATGTGTGATTAGGTCACAACACGATGCTTGAGGAGAAGAGTCATCAAGGAATATTTGATTAAGTGGAGGGATTCGTCGGTAGAGGATGCTACATGGGAGAGTGAGGATATATTATAGCATCCAGAGTTGAGATTGCTTGAGGACAAGCAATTTCGGGGAGAGCGGACTGTAATGTCCCCTCCTTAGCCAGCTTTAGTGTTTTGATGGATTGGCCTATCAACGACCCCTTGTAGGCTAATGTTGGTGTTCAGAGGGCCTTGTTTGAGAGTTATCTTCTCTAGAGTTGGGTGTTATTTAGGGATAACCTTCCTGAGGTGTTTCATGCTCTGTTTACACTCACTTATTATTTTTAGTAAGTCACTTGGACATTGGGGTCCAACCTTACTATTTATAGTAACCCATCCAGATGAGCAATTTGAGAATGGGTTACCCCGTGGTGTTGGTAGAATTAATTAATGTTGAGTTTTAATGGAGTTATGATATATTAATTATTATTAAAGTAATTACTTTAATAATAATTAAATTATAAAGTGGATATCATTAATGGCTTTAATGACCTTATAATATATGACTTATTTTAATAAGGTCAATTATTTAAGTCATTGAAGGGGGTGCCCACATGAAGTTATAACACTTGGCAACAATAGAATAGAATAAATAAAATAAAATAATACATAGTTGAGGATACCAACCGTCGGCAACTACTTGAGTACTAACTATTAACGAGGACTAATTCCTGACAAAACATGTATTATTTTATTTTATTTATTCTATTTTTTTTTTAACTAATTATGCTGATTACAAAATGCTTCATATGCATTATGAAAAATTATTCTTGAAGGCTTTGAGAATGTTTTATAGATGCTGCTACAACCAACTAATCAACAATGCAACAGGCAGCAAATGTGACCTCAAAGATATACTACAAAATCCACCGAAACATTTCGATTAAGTATGGAGACATCTAGATCATGGAGAAGTCCCTTCAATAATACAACTTCCCAAGCTTAACATAAATCAATCCCTCAACCCTAACAAATTCAGATACACAACATTTGATCCCCTAGACTATGTACTTGGACATGCGTATATAAAAATGGTCAAACATTTATTTCTTAGAAGAGAAACTTGTATTTGCACATACATCTGCCCTAGAACTCTTAAGACCAGGAAAACTCTTGCAAATCTAGGGCACAAAAAGAAATCTCTCTATCCAGGCATCAAACACTTCAGCACTAGGTGTACATAGTCAATTTGAGCTTGTTTGCAGACATGAAAATCCTCATTGGATTCAAAATCACCATAGAAATGAGGGAATCTCCTTCAATCATGTACTCAACTGCCTACAATCACCTTCTTCTGTCAGTTTGTGGAGCAATATAAATGTTCAGAATATGGCCTATAGCATAAGGATCTGATTCTATTCTATTTTCTCTACAAATGACAATAGGCACTTGCCAATTCTTCATCACTCCCAAATACCCTCTCTGCACCAGCACATAGGTCCATAATATCTAATTTAGCCCAACAAGTATCTACCACATCACTAGTTGTTCCACCTAAGATCTCCATTTCTATTACTGAACTAGTCAGTGCCATTAAACTCTATACCACCTGTGTGCAGCTCTTGCCCTTTTTAAGATTTCTTCTAACACTGCACAAAACCCTTTATACAATGGCATGCTCTCAATTTAAAACTCCACAAGATGCAATTGCTTGATTAATCCCTTTAAAGTTGGATGGAAGATCCACAATACCATTGGTTTCTCTTAAATCTACGATTGAGGCTTGAATGCAACCAAAAAAGTCACACACTTTATGTTTAGCCATTTAGTCATTCCACTCATGTTTGAACGCTTTGAACGCCTAGACACTAACTTTATAATGCCAAGCACCTCTGAAAAGCCAACTAAATTCTCAGCCAAACGTAGCAAGCCCACCAAGCATGTTGCCACATATGCCAACTAGGCACATGTGGCATCAACACATTTGACAATGTACAAGAAGAAACCCTTGGCAAGTCAATTATTGGTCTTTCATACCAATAGAAATCATTTGCACACCTGCAACGTGTCTTATGACTTCCCTAGTCACTTTCCAATACAGTTGTGAGTAGCCCATCGACCAATCACCTATAATCATTGCAGGGAGTCATAAATGGTTAAGCAAATCAACTTCCCAAAAAGGGCAAAGTACCCACAGCCAATAAGAAGATGCTATATCTCCCCACTTTTTTAGTTCAATAAATTCCACTACAACCACACAAAATACCTGGCTACCATGTCACAAGCCTCTGACTAATCATAACCATGCCCAAATAGGAAGCTAATACCTCATCAATTCAATCACATTAAACCCGCTTAGGACGCCATACATTCCAATGACATATGCCATTTGTGGGCTAGAGGAAGTGGAAGATGACCAGCTAGGACTTTGTGTGCCTACAAAATAGGTATATATATATATATATATATAAGGAAATGTGTTATGCTTTTCATGAAGAGAAAGTTTTCCTAAGACATAAGATTATTCATGTGGATAGTAGTTGAAAATAATGGAAGCATAATAAATTTGAAAGAGGAAGTCAATATGCATTCCACATGATGCAAGATATTCAGTAATTACAATAAAATTTCATTTTCCATGTGGTCTTGATGCTTTCCCATTCATATTCTATTTGTTTGGTGACGAGTGAAACTCAACGTTCAATGATGTTATGATCCTTCTCATTTCTTTGCAGTTGTCTTATAGGGCATTCCATTGTGATTATTGATTTTCTTCTGTTTTTTGGTGCACTTTACATAATTGCAATTCTCACCTTAAATTTTTTTAGTAGGGTTGGATACATATGCATTTTATCAAATGATAAATACCCTTTTTTTTAATAATTCAACGGTCAACCTATATCAAGAAGAATACATTTATGCATATTTTAAGGAAGGAATGATATTTTCTTTTACTCATTTAGTTTTGATTGTTCATGTATTCAGTAGAGGAGTTTGTGAGGGAGTCTCCAAGATTTTCAACAAATCCTTTTGGGAATGTCAAACAATCTTTTGATGGTTTTACTTCTGGGCAAAGAGAACAAGGTAAAATTTGCATTCCTATGTTATGCTTATTTTAATTTCCTTCTATGCTTATTTTAATTTCCTTCTAGATGTTACATATGTTTGGTTGAGTTGTTGATGACCATCCAATGTAATCGATTTATTTGGATTGGATAAAATTGAAGTGCAAGTTAATTGCTAGTCCCTTTTCTTTTTCTTTGTTTGCTGAAAGAAACACATTGCATATTTCAAAAGAGGAAAAAATTGATAAACTTTAGTGAAGGAAAACACTAGCAAAATCCAGGTCTCCCCTAGGAGGTCCCTTGCTTGTAATGTTCTGAATTAAATTTTTTCTGATTTTGCAATTTAACAATGGACAATGCATGATCCTAAATACCTTTTGATCACCAAGATCCAGATGTGGGCAAGGTGAGCACATGTGGTGAAAGGGGTTAGGCCGATATTATAAATAAATGCTTGTTGGTAGCAAGTTGCACAACCCAATATTGCAATTGTTACAAAATACGGAAGTAATGAAATACTTATTCTAGCGGCAAGCTTTCCAAATTAATTACAAACTGAATCTATGAAATAATTGAAGCTAGTTTTGGTGGCAAGCCTTCCAGAACAGATTACAAACTTTATCTTATGTTTGGTGGTGAACTGCATAGATAAACATTAAAATATTGGAAATGAAATTAATTTATACATGTCATGATGACATAGTCATCCAGACTTACAATATTAAAAATCAACTACATATCTTATATTAATTATGGCAGTAAAGCACACAGAAAATTACAAAAAGATAAAATACTATTTCATAGATCTGAAGACTGATTACGAACTACAGAAAATTCCCAAAAAAATAACTTATTGAACAATAGGAATTATATATAAAAATGAAGTACTTATTAATTAGCATCCTCTAAAGCTACAACTTCCCAAATATTTTAAAATAACCACACATTACGAATTGCAACCTTGTTAAAGGATATGACTGTTAGTGTTTTAATGATCAGATAATACAACTGAAAGCACTCAGAAAATGCAACACATAAGGCAATAAACACAGCAAGATACCCTGGGAAAACCCTCCTCTTGAGCAAGAAAAATCCAGCAAATATGTCTCTTTTATAGTGAAGGAATAAGAGCAGAAATCTGCTTACAACTCAGGCCTAGCTCATGGCCGAATTTGATACAATGAATAATAGCACCTCTCCTAGATGCAAAGATATAAAGAATATGTTTCTCCTTGAAATCGGCCTGCTGCTGCAAGATGAATAACTGCTGCTCAAGTGCGAACATCTTCTTGAATGCAAATTATGCTTAATGAACTTCATATATAAATGAACAAACATGACCTTGTATTTATACAAAATGAGGTGACTCTTCAAGTAGGTCGGCCACCTTTAATAAATAAAGAATTACAAAATAGCAAGGTAGGTCGGCCCAAAGTTAATGATAAATGAACATAAATTAAATACATAAAATCGGCCTCCTCTCAAGCATATATAAAATTGAATAGCCATGAGGCTACATTCAATTTTATTATCTTCTTGGAAATCATGTGCTTGGAAGTAGACTCCTACGGCTGCATTATCATCAACACTCCCTCTCAGCTAGGGAGGAATACTTCCAGCTGTACAAGACATATCACCTCATTGTGATAAAGGAGCTTATCACCTTCATCGGGAAAGCATATAAGATATCACCTCATCGTGATATCAACCATCATTGCTACCTCCATAGATGGTATGTACAAGTGCTCATCACTCAATGTGATGTTGTCACCTCACCATGACTTTCACCATGGCTCTCCCAGAGGGTGAAACACAAGTACAAGAAAATCATCACAGACTCCCTCACGTGATGCTGTCATGGAGTCACACACATGACATCCACCATGGCTCTCCTAGAGGGTGGAAACAAGGGGTTTCACCTCGAACTTCTCCTGATAGAAGAACTCATAGCTAAGGGATTTCACCTCGAACTTCTCTCAGAGAAGAACTCATTACGAAGGGATTTCACCTCAAACTTCTCTCAGAGAAGAACTCATTAAAGAGAATCACTGATATTGAGACTCCTTCTCAGTCAAGGTTGTATTCTCCACAATACCAAGTTTTTCTCGAAAGTACACAAACTTCATCCTGGAGAGAGTCTTGGTGAGAATATCTGTCGTCTGCTCATCAGTTCTAATATACCTCAACTGTATAACTTTCCTCAATACCATATCTCTGATATAATGGTACTTGATCTCAACATACTTTGTTCTGTCATGAAAACACATGATTGATAAAAGGCTTCACACAATCCTGGAAGGAGCTTAGGAAGCCACATTGCTTCACGAGCTGCCACGCAAGCTGCAATGTACTCTGCCTTGGCTGTACTCAATGTTGCTGAGGACTGCTTCCTGCTGCATCGGGATTTCATGGCAAATCCTAAACTGAAGCAATAACTAGAGGTACTCTTCTGATCAGTGACAGCCTGCCCAATCAAAATCAGTAAAACCATGCAACTTCAAATCCACACCTATAGAATATCTCAACCCATATCCAACTGTGCCACGCAAGTATCTCAGGATATGTTTAGTTGCAACAAGATGTATCTACCTTGGTTCACACATAAACTGGCTAAGTGCACTCACTGCATAACAAATGTCTAGTCTAGTGTTAACTAGATACATCAACGATCCTGTATATAGTAGGATCCACCAGATCTAAAAGTTGGTCTCCATAGGTGTAGGCATGGATTTGCAATCCATCATACGGAAACTCATCTTCTTCTGTAGGCTCCCTCTGAATCTTCAAGTACTTGTATTAACCTTTTGACCTCTTCGTCCAAGATAGCCTGCAACACTTGCCTTAGATAAATGTTTTCCAGCACACACCTCTGGTACTGTAGAGAGTTTAGGGTTGACCTCCTCAACCTCATTGCAGATCACTCTATTTTGAACAAGTTTGCGGAGCTACCAATCTCAAATCCAGATGATTGTCTTGAGCAATTCTGATCTCAACAACTGAAGGGATCCTCTAAGGATTTAGCACTTAGCCTTGCAATATGGTAATCTTCACTTCTTCTTAGTGAGTTACAAAACTCCCTCTTGATCCCTGCTTTAGAGATTGTAAAGAAGACTTCTGGAAGTTAACTCCCTCTAGCCACCAACTCAATCCCATGGCTGCAAGTTGCTTGATCATTTCTTTGGTCGGCATGACTTCCTCACAAGATACCTCAAGCTTTTCATCACTAAGCAATCTCTCATCACCTTCTTGCTCCTAAATCTGTCTTGGAAGCATTTTAGAGAGAGATTACTAACAGTTTATAACTATCCAAAGAAATATCAAGGCTAGAATCATGCAAGGTTTACTATGACAAGTTATAGCATAAACACATTAGAGTATTAAAACATGAATAAATAAATCAACCTATAAGTAAAATATGTAACAAATATCAAAAGATCAGAATGAAGGGATAAGGAAACTTATCTTTATTGAATTATGATATAACTCTTCCTTCCATCTTTTACTCCTCTCGAAAGTGCTAAGCTCAACACAATAAAAAATAATCTGCACAACTACAGATTTCTTGAATGCATTATGCAGTTAGCATGTAGAACCAACCCTCTCCAAGAGTCAAGGCTCTAACATAGTTCATGCATTAGAGAATGATATCGATGTGACCAACTAATCACCATCGAAATTGCATTTCTCTTTTTATCTCAGAGTCACACTCAGAGATCTTCACAATGAAATGCAATGAATGATTGACATCTCCAAGGGATCTTATACTAGTGATATTTATCACGAACTTTACCAATCACACATGATTCAAGTAAA
This sequence comes from Sequoiadendron giganteum, assembly GCA_007115665.2. Lineage (NCBI taxonomy): Eukaryota > Viridiplantae > Streptophyta > Pinopsida > Cupressales > Cupressaceae > Sequoiadendron > Sequoiadendron giganteum. The sequence goes on along the minus strand of CM021100.1, from coordinate 323,904,832 downwards.
CAAAGTTAGACTTGCACAACTCAGCAGTAAGAAATTTAGCCTAGAAGGAAAAAAATGATTGCAGGAGTACAAACAACAAATACTTATCTCTTTCTGTTGGTACACTAAAAAAATTGTTTCTCCTCTCAAAGGCTCATCTTAACTCAGAATCTGTAGTGGTGGTTGATTAAATTTTGAATATGGTCTATGACCATTCAAATTTATCGAAGCACTCCAGCTGCGATCCACCTAGAAATTGTTCCAAAAGGCACAGGCCCAATGTTCCCACGATAGAAATAACTCAAAGTCATTTATATTTGTATTACGCCTTCTCCTTAGGACAACACATCTCTTGAAGGTCCAACTCAGATCTACCAAGTCACTCATGACTCGAATGTAATAATAGCCAACATCACTAGTCATGCCACAGTGACTTCCCAGAGTTCATCGTGCAGTTGGTACAAGCTTCACTACAACAAAACTAAATTCTTGACTTCGAAACATGGGCGAATCATCCAGCAAAAAAAATGACATCGCCCAATTAACAGAGAGTTGCATAAATGACTTCTCTTTCTGCCATATCCACTTTAGTCCAAGGAAGTTTCTGCTGCGATATGTAAGCCAACTTCTGGTAGCAGACTTTTGGCTACAACTGATAATGGAATTGACGACCGATGATTCCCGTCACTTTACTAGCACAAGCCAATCCGAGCATCAAACATTCTTCATTTCTTTTGACATAGATTTCTGACATATCTGATCAAATCTTTCTAAGACCCGCTCTGATACCACGTTAGTGTTTTAATGATCAGATAATACAACTAAAAGCACTCAGAAAATGCAACACATAAGGCAATAGACACAACAAGATACCCTGGGAAAACCCTCCTCTTGAGGGAGAAAAACCCAGCAAATATGTCTCTTTTATAATGAAGGAATAAAAGCAGAAATCTGCTTACAACTCAGGCCCAGCTCATGGCTGAATTTGATACAATGAATAATAGCACCTCTCCTAGATGCAAAGATACAATGAATATGTTTCTCCTTGAAATCGGCATGCTGCTGCAAGATGAATAGCTGCTGCTCAAGTGCGAACATCTGCTTGAATGCGAATTATGCTTAATGAACTTCATATATAAATGAACAAACATGACCTTGTATTTATACAAAATGAGGTGACTCTTCAAGTAGGTCGGCCACTTTTAATAAATAAAGAATTACAAAATAACAAGGTAGGTCGGCCCAAAGTTAATGATAAATGAACATAAATTAAATACATAAAGTCGGCCTCCTCTCAAGCATATATAAAATTGAATAGCCATGAGGCTACATTCAATTTTATTATCTTTTTGGAAATCGTGCGTCTGGAAGTAGACTCCTGTGGCTGCATTATCATCAACAATGACAACCTAAATAAATGAATAGAAGGCCATAGCAAGGGCTGCAATCACCTTTAGGATGAAGCAGCTGCAATTTAATGAAAATATTTATGAAATATAAGGCTCCTACCTTAATGGTTTGGCAGCCTAGAAAAGGACTTAATCACTTCTTTTTGTAAGAGGTACGAAAGCATTAGAAAAGTTTTGATTAAGCTTCCAAAAAGGTACAACTAGTGTTGATTAGTTTGGCTAGAACTATTACAAGGAATAAAATGTGATTGCCTATAGAAATGACAATATTAAGAAGTTTTCCTTCAAACAAGAAAATATAATCTCAGAAAATTATCAATTGATAACAAATATGAAAATTCATACCACACTAACAACAGAAATTGGAAAAATTTCTGCAATTGATCCGCTCAAAGGTAATCTTAGAATAGAATTACTCAAATGACTAGGAGGTTTTTTTATCCTCAAACCTATTCCTTGCCAATTGGTTTTCATCCTAGGGTAGAAAAGATGAACAATATTCAATCTCAAGAGAGATGAATATGATAATATGAATTGGTAACCCTCTCCATTCCTCAACTCCCTTTTACATAGGTTTTTTGAGGAAAATAAATATTTTTTTTCTCCTTTTCCATCCAACTTTGTTTTGAAGTGTCTAAAAGGCAATGTTCCATAGGGATGCATCCCTCGCCCAAAAACCTCTTGTTTCCAAGACAGGGATGTCTCCGGGATGTGTGGACTTGGGGCAAACATCCCCCTACCATCTTGCCATCACCACCCAAATCTTGGGGACATCTCCGAGATGCCACCTAGTTTGAGGACTCTGGGACATCCTTAGGACATTCAGGAGACTTCAAGGAGCTGCCGCTTGACCTCCTAGACCCCTGCAAAGGGCACTACCCATTGATCCCAAATCTCCACCCACTATTGTAAATGTTCATAGCAATCATTGCCATGTTTTTAATGTTTATTAGTTTAAAATTTACTTAGTATGTCAAAGTTTCATTTGCAATTCTTATACTTATTTATGATTTGCCCCCAAACCTCTACCCACCATTGTTAATGTTCAATGCAAAGTTTTCCATGTTTTTAATGTTCATTAGTTTAAACTTTACTTAGTATGCCAAAGTTTCATATGCAATTCTTATACTTATTCCTTACACATCTTTTTATAAATATACGCCGTCATCCCCCTGCCATCCCCAAACTTAGGCCCTTGGTCCCCGTGTCCCTGAAACCCATCCTCTCATCCCCAAAACTCGTCCTCCTGTGCCCATGCTTCCCTATAAAAAAAAATTGTGGAGCAATGCTAAAAAGTCGTTTTCATCAATATTACTTTTGGATTCCATTACTAGCGACATATTTTGCCCTTCTTAAAACAACCTTTTTAATAATAAAACATAAGTTGCCTTCTATGAAAAAATTATAAAGTTACTTTTATTTCCCTTGCACCACCCCATTAGCCTATAGGAAATTAAACAATTGGCTAAAGGTCTCCTTATGACTTATGCTTGGTAAAGGGACATGATTGTTCTCTCTTTCTGGAATCACTTGCCCATAAGTAATTGCAAATTTGGATGCTCCAAAATCTACTTCCCTTCCCAAGTGGCATCCTTTGTTGGAAGATCCTTCCAATGGACCAAATACTTCTTTATGCTCCTATTTCTCAATGCTCGTTCTCTAGTGTCAATGATCTTTTTGGTAACCAAAACCAACTTACTTTCGTCATCCAAGGGAGATAACTCAATTGATGGAATAATAAGCTTCCCAAGTGCCTTCTTGAGACATGACACATGAAACACATTGTGGATTTTTCTATGCTTTGGCAGCTCTTAACTCTTATGCAACCTCCCCAATCCTTTCCTTAATCAAGTATGGCCAATGGAAATGAAGCTTATGATTTTTTGCTATACTCCTCTTACGAGAGGACTATTTGTAAGGCTACAATCTTACGCAAACCAAATCTCAAACCTCAAAAGTTCACTTTGTGCAATGCTGATCTGCATACATTTTCTATTGATTTTGATGAAGATGGAAGTTGTCCTTAACAGTTTTCAAACTTTCTTGGCTTTTTTTAACCAAGTCTTTGGCTCTTGGAACATTGCTGTCACAAATGGATAAATCAAGAAAGGTTAAAGCCTCTTGTCTATATGATTCCACGAAGGGAGTCATACCTATGGACATGTGATGTGTGGTGTTGTAGCAACTCTCTCTCAGATAGAGTCATTTGACCCATGCCTTCTATTGTCCTGTACATAGTGTCTCAAGTAACCCTCAATCCATTTGTTCACATTTTGGTTTGCTTGTTGAGCTGAGGTGATGAATGGCATTGGGAGTAAGCTTAGTTCTTATCAATTTGAAGAACTCTTGCTAGAGAAGACTAAGGAACCTGTTATCTATATCACTTACTATTGTTCAAGGCAAACCATAGAGTCTAAAAACTTCTTTGAAGGACAATCTAGCTACTTGAGGTGCCATATATCTTGAAGAAATTGAAAGATCCCCAACCCAAATCTGATCTGAGTTTCTGAGTTTTGTTTTTCCAAAATCTTTGACCAGCGAATAGGTAGGTTTTTGTTTTTGTTTTGTCTTTGCATTTTTTCTGATTTTTTATGTCTCTTTGAATTTTACCAAATATGAATGCAATTTGCTCTTGAGATACAAAGGAATTAAACTAAAATAAACTTCTAATTTTTCTGATTTCAAACAGCCATGCATAAAATTGTAAAATTAAAAATTTAGGAACACCATCCATCCACTAGTCATACCTGGAGTCCAATGCTAACTTGCAATAGAATTTTATTGATGAAATTCCAGTGAAATATAGGATTACAAATCAGATCTGCTCCTCCAATATTCTGTCCAAACCCTAGCAGCAACATAGATGGTACGACTGCCCTTGAGGATGGAACGACTAGCAAAATCAATCACCAAAATCCATAAATCTGCTCTCCAAATTGACAAATCTGACCTCCAAAAACCCTATCTGCCTGCTACTAGCAAGTAGAATGCAAATATGTGATAGTATTGGCCTGAGAGAGGTTCGATCTATCAATGGCAGCCTCTGATCTGAAGAAGTATGATGATATAACACTGCTGCAAACTCAGATCTGAAAAATAACTACCTAAAACTCCTCCAATGAAGCCCAAATGAAGACTCAAGGTATGCCCTCCTCAAAGGTGAATTGGGTTCTCATCCAATTCATGATAGCCTTTGAGAGTTTTTCGTTCCCAGAAGGTTGAAGCAATGCTGAAACCCTTCTCCAGAGCTCAAACTTGCAAAGTGTTTTGTAAAAATGAGAGTAGAATGCTCAAAAAGGAGCCCAACACATTGCTTTATAACCTCTCATGGACTTTTTGATAAAAATCAATAAAATATTCCTCTTGAGGGTCTTTCCTCATCCAAAGAAAAATACCACTTTTTTAAAAACAACTTGAGTTGCTAGGATGGGGGCACTTTTCACTATTCACTTTATGATTTTCAGTTACTATTCACTTTTCACCTAAGTTATCGGGTTCGGCCCTGGGGGGCCCGGGTTCGATCCGGGTTCGAAATTCGGGTCCGGTTTGTCCTAATCCGCCCAGGGTCCGGAAAAGTGCACTGTGGGTTTGAACCGGGTTCGGAACCCGGACTGTGGGTCCGACCAGGGTTCAAATTTTTCGAACCCGGTTCGAACTCGGGTAGAATTTTGTGCCCAGGCGGACTTCAAAGCACGAATTTGACTTTTTTTTATAATTTTTTAAGTCTTTGTTGACTTTTAAATATTTTTTTATTCTTTCCAACCCTAATATGTGCCTCTAAAACATGAAATAGGTAAAGTGATAGTCATTTACCAATTTGTGAATGAAAAAAAAGGATTTTTTGCCTCCATTGCTGAACTTTCTCTTTTGCTTGCACAAGCTTGAATAGACTTGAAGGTTGATTGTAGATTGTTCGAAGTTGGTTGTTGTGCTATTCCTAAGCACTTGCAAGTGCCTATTCGTTGCCAAGAAGATCATTGAGCAAGATTTCTTCAAAAGAGGTAGGTTTTTTGATTATTTTTTTTACATTTTTTTAAACAAATGGACTTCAACTCTTTTGTTTTGTTTTTTAGTTTTAGTTTTGTTTTACTTTTCATTCCTCTAAATGTCTATAACACATGTTCAATTTTTTCATTTTTTGAAATTAATTAAGTCTGTTAGTTTCAAATTCAATCAATCAATACCAAAATTTCAATATGTTGTGCCTTAGGTATTCCATATTACAATGGCAACCGGTACCTCCTCAAGCTCAAGCCAATCTCGTTTCAAAACAAACCCAAACTCTCCCCTTTGGAAATATGTAGAAATGGTTCAACAACTTCCAGGTGGTGGAGGATATGTTTGGATTTGTAGTCATTGCCATGTTCAGTATTCAAGCTCATACAGTCGAGTGAAAGGGCACTTGTGTGGGATCTCTGAAACAGGCATAAAAAATTGTCCAGGTGAAGATGAGAAAGGCATTCCAGATAATATAGTGTTGAAATATATTGCTGAGCAAGAAAAGGCAGACCAAAGAGCAGCCAGTGGTAAAACAAGCCATCCTTTGAAGAAAGGATCTCGTTTCATGAAACCCCCTACACCGCCTTCTTATTTTCCACCTACAGGAAGCCATCCATTTATGGACATCCCTCAAGAGCAAACCACGCCCTCTTCAAATAAAAGATCTAAGGGACCGTTGGAAGCTTCATTTCAGAATGAGGCAAGAGAGATTGCTGATCAAGACATAGCAAGATGTGTCTATGCCAATGGATTGGCATTCAATGTTGTTCGTTCACCATATTGGCAAAAAATGGTGAAATCTATTAATGAGGCTCCAAAGGGGTATAAGGGCCCAGGTTTTGAGAAGGTTCGTTGCACCTTATTGGAGAAAGAGGTGAAACATGTAGCAGACTCTTTGAAGCCCATAAGGGATTCGTGGATCGAAACAGGGGTGACCATCGTTTCTGATGGATGGAAAGATGCAAAAAATCGCCCATTGATCAATGTTATTGCTGTGTCCCCTAAAGGGGCAATGTTTTTGAGAGCAGTGGATTGTGAAGGACAGGTGAAGGATGGTCCATTTATTGCTAACATCATTTGCCAAGCTATTGAAGAAGTGGGCCATAAAAATGTTGTGCAAGTTGTAACTGATAATGCCAAAAATTGTAGGGCTGCTGGGTTATTGGTTGAGGAGAAGTATCCACACATTTTTTGGACACCTTGTGCTGTCCACTCCCTTAATCTAATGCTACAAAAAATTGGATCCAAAATTGAATGGATCAAACAGGTGTATGCTGAGGGCGAAGACATTCAAATGTTTGTCACCAACCACCAAATGACACAAGGAATATTTAGACAATTCTCAAAATTGGAGTTGTTGAAGGTAAGTTAATTCTCAATATTTTTAATATTTTTAATTTTTTAATTTTTTGTTAATTTTAAATTTTGATTTTGTAAATTTAAATTATATTTTAGTTTTAATTTTGATTTTCAAACAGGTTGCCGAGACTCGTTTTGCCTCCAACACAATTGTGTTGAGATGCCTTATAAAGGTTCGTGAGGCACTCTCTGCAATGGTAATCAGCCCTAATTGGGCCATATGGAGGCAATCTACCAGTGAAAGGGCAAATAGGATCAAGCAAAGGATCCTAGATGATAGTTGGTGGGACCTTGTTGAGTATCTCGTCAGTTTCACTGAGCCCATATTGAGCATGATCCGTTACACTGACATGGATAGACCTTGTTTGGGTGAAGTATATGATGGTATCGACTCAATGATTGAGAAGATGAAAATCATCATCAATGCAAAAGAGGAAGATCCCGAAGAAAAGTTCTTCAAAGAGCTACAAGAAATCATTGTTGATAGATGGAACAAAATGACCACTCCGTTGCATCTTCTTGCTTTTGCATTGAGTCCCAAATATTATAGTCCAAAGATACTTTCTGCTTCAACAAGAGTTGCTCCATATAGGGATGTTGAAGTGGGTCAAGGGTACAAGGCAGCAATTCGTAGACTCTTCACTGATCGTGACCAACGTGATCGAGTGAGGGCTGAGTTCATGGCTTTTGCATGCTCTGGTACTGTTGATCATAATCTTGATGCTGTTCGAGACAAGGTTAGGGTGGATGCTCATAGTTGGTGGTACTTCCATGGGCAAGAATACAGGCACCTCCAACCTATTGCAATAAAATTTTTATCCCAAGTAAGTTTTATATTTTGTAATTTTAATTTTAATTTTAAATTTATATTTATATTAAATTATTAATTAATATTTTTGTTTAGTTAAATCAACTTAAATTTTGTAACTCCTAACTATTTAATTTGGTCTTAATAGGTTGCTAGTTCATCTTCTTCTGAGAGGAATTGGAGCACATACTCCTTCATCCACTCAATAAAACGCAATAGGCTACATTCGAAAAAGGCAGAGGACTTGGTGTATGTGCATTCAAACTTGCGCCTCCTTACACACAAGCAAGTTTCCTACAAAGAAGGAGACACAAGGAGGTGGGATATTGAGCCAGAGCAGCTTGACTTGGATGCTTCCACAAGTCACTTAGCTGCACTTGATATTGATGATGACTATGAGCCTGAAGCAACCGCTGAGCATGAGAGTGGTAGTGTTAGTGCTAGTGGCAGTGCTTGTGCGAGTGCCACTAATGCTATTTGTGGTTCTACACATAATGTAGCATCTAATGATGATGATGATGATGCTTTTTTTGATGACCCATATGACTCAGATTGATCAATGATCAATAATTATTAATTATTAATGGCTGATTGTAAACACTTTACATTTTTATGTTTGAACTTTGATGATTTGAGTATAAAATGGTGGTGTATTTTTCATTTTTGCTATGTTATTTAACTATTAATATGGTGGTGTATTCTGAACTTAATTATTGCTGCAAATCTGTATATATTTCTGATTTTTATATGTTTTTGTATTACTGAACCCAAAACGAACCCAAATCGAACCCAAATCAAAAAAAAAAAAAATCCCGAACCGGCGAACCGGGTTGTCGAACCCGAACCCGAACCCAAAACCGAACCGGTAACTTAGTTTTTCACTATTCCATTAAAGCAACCTTAATATTTTCACTTTATCTCTGAATTCATCTATTGAAATCCAAACTGAAAGGCTTGTAAGGCTCCCAGCTAGACTCCACAACCCTCGATTGGGTCCCCTAACCATATTGCTAACCTACGAGAACCCTAATATTAGGCCAACCTCTGCTATAGACTGAGCTGTCTAAGGAAGGGACATTACAAAAATAGTGAAGAAATGAGTATACTTGGTAAGTTTGAGAACTATCATCACCCCCCAAATATATTGGAATGGGAAGGACACATGAAGAGAAAATAAAAAGTTAGGTCAACATGGAAGAGGCCTAAATGCCCCAACGCTTTGTATTGTTGGCAATGTGAAAGCCAAAAATGTATGACACATAGAAGAATAATGAGACAAATAGAAGATGTTTACCACAAATTTTCACTGTAGTATTTGAGCACCTACAAGGGTAGTGTTGTGATCTTTTCACACATCACCCCATCCAAGATGTGGACCCCCTAATTTTTGCTCCATTCTGGTCTTTTGGCTTTGGTTTTCTTTGTCTCTGGTCTTTTGTCCTTTCAAGATGTCCTACCGTTTGACCTAGGTTGGAATGTTGACTAAGTCTGTGAAATTAGGGTTTCTATCCTTCAAGCTTGTTTGAGGTCAAATAGAGTTATCAGGGTAAAATCTGAGTGCAACAGTACAATCAGAAGGCTCAAGGCAGGATCCCACTGAAATCATATTGAAATCTGACAACTTACTATTTTTAGTAAGTACTTAATATGGAGGCCTTTTCCTCAGGATTTCGGGATTCTAACTACTCCAGCACGTCGAGGTAACTTCAGAGTGCTTGCACATGAAATTTGAACGGATTTAGGCAACTAGCTATTTTTAGTAGTTTAGCCTTCAGAGGCCATTTTCAGGGTTTAAACATATGATTTTCCAATGCATGATTGGAGGATCGATCTAGGTTTTTCAAGACCTTCGCGATGGTATAACATGCAAATCAAGATGGTGACTTGCAACGGTACAACCTTCCGAGGCTATTTTTAGGGTTTGCATGCAGTAATTTTCAGTGCATGTCCGGATATTCCTTATGGGTTTTGCGAGAGCTTCGTAGTGATATGACATGCAAGCGGAACGGATCAGTTTTCAGGGACTTACTATTTTTAGCCAGTGTTCGCATGTTGACCAGTTTTCTGGGTTTTTTTGGGTTTTTTGAGATCACACGGGCACTGTGACATGCAAACTCGTCCGACATCAGATAGACCACTTTCCAGACACTTACTATAAATAGCAGTTTCATTCCAACACCTACCCAACACTTCAAATCAGCAAGTAGATGACAGCCAACAGAAATCGAGTATAGTAGAAATAGTCCGGAGCACATGCAAGTCAGATTAGCGTTTTCTGTTGCTATGCCTAAAAATAGATGGGATGAAATGCAGAATGGGCAAAACAAAGCACGCTACCGGGATCTGCATCTTTCAGGCTGCCTATTGGAAAAATTTGAGCACGATCTGAATACTTACTATTTTTAGTAAGTCACCTCATGGCTATAAATAGCATGTCGGTGCCAGAGGCAAATGTGAACAGGTCACTTATAGCATCAAGATTAGGTGGGGCAAATTTCGAGACAAACGGAGCTACAGAGGTTGATCAATTTTAGGGTTTGCTAAAAATAGCAAATGGCTAAAAATAGCACACCATAGTGGACCGAGGGTATAAACAAGATGACAAAGTCAGTGGAAGCACAGCTACGCTTGCTCCAGCTCAAAACATACAAAATGCATGGAAACCCTAATTTCTCTGAATCTGCTAAAAATAGAAGGCCAAGATGTGGCTAGGGCGTTGGAAATTTATAAGTAGTAACTGGCATAAAGACACATGAAGTGTGCCCAGAAGGGGTAAAGGGGTTGAAAATCTCTAAGTACTTGAAAATTCTTCCTTCATATGAGAGATGCACCCAAGGCATGAAGAAATTGACAAGAAAATTCTCTAAGTGTGAAAATTCCTTCACACTAGGCAAAATGCGCCCAAAATTTCCTTGAGCATGGGTCAAATGCGCCCACTAAGGGTGAAAGCATAGCAAAGAAAAACGCTAAGGCATGAAATTCCTTCATGCTACCCCATATGCGCCCTCACTTGGAGGATGACTGGGCTAAATGCGCTCAAAAGTGGAAGGGGGCATGCTAAAATGCGCCCAAGGGAGATGAAAGGTCATCATAGGCATGGGGAATTCCTCCTACCCATGGCAAATGTGCCCACAAGCTCCTCCTACCCATGGCAAATGCGCCCAAGGTGGCCACATGAGGTAAAAACGTTGGAAGGTAAAGATAAAATGCGCTAAGGTAAAAGAAAGTTTCCCTCTTGGCACATGAAATGCGCCCTCAAATGGAAGCTTGCCATGCAAAACGTGCCCAAGGGAGGTGAGAAGTCACAAGGGCGTGGAAGTTCCTTCACCACCCCTCAAATGCGCCTAGGAATGGAAGTAGTATACATGAAATGCGCCCTTGCTTGTGAGATGAAAAAGGTAAAGTGTTAGCTTCTAGGCGTGAAAGTGCCTAAAGGATAAAGGCAAAGATTGATGCATGAGATGAAATGCGCCCTTCATGGGTAATTTAAATATGAAACTTTCCTAGGAATTTTTCTTGAGGCAAAAGATTGCTAAGGCGTGGAGAGATAAAATGGATGAGGTGGAAGCTCACACCCTCAAATGCGCCCCACATAGGTGATTTAAAATTTTAATTATTTTCTAAGGGTGAGAAACACGCCTAAAGTGAAGTTGGGAATTTTCAAGAACAAGTGTGAAGTACGCCCCGAGCCGGTAGAGAGATTTTTCAAGAAAATTAGAGAAAGTGCCAAGGCAGAGAAATTGAAGATTTCAGGTGTGGAAGATGTCCAGAGTAAAAATGAATGAACCTTAGCAATTTTATTATTTTTTCAAAATAATAAAATTTAATGTACCCCTTCATTCAGATACACATGGAAACAACGAGTTCTGAAGGAAATTTTCTTCTGGGTATTAAACGTTTTCAATTCAGAGATGATTTGAACTTACTCCGCACCTCGCTCGTGTCGTTTTGGTAGAGAATTGTGCCCGGTGCTTGTTTTGATAAATTTCCTAAGGCAAATTTAAAAATTTCTCTAAGGCAAATATGAAGAATGTGTCTTCACGAAGTATTTTGCTTGAGAATCAAACTGGATGAATGGAGTAATTTCGCCAAAGCAAAAAATGACTTAGCCAGATGAATTAAAATTGCTCAAAGAGGTGATTGATTTAATATTTTAAAAAGGCATGATGAAGCAGGCCTGTGCAGGAGTGATGAAATTTCAAAATTCTAGAAGCTCAAGATTCTGATGCTTCAGATGATAAGTGTTGCAACTGGCCAAAGGGGGGGAAAATGGAATTCGAAAATGTGCTAAGTATAGCCTCTCCTGGATTTCGACCTGGCTATAATTCTGAGTCCTCTCCATATCTCTCACAAGTTGCTGAATGTTGAAGTACGCATTTGTGAAGAGAATTCTCAAGTTGCTGAGGAATTCGAAATTGTGAAGGAAGCTTGAAGTTGCTGAGAGGTGCGAGTTTGCAAGAGGTTGAATTGACAGGGGCGTGGCTAAGCAAAGTTTGAAGATTGAAGCTGCTGAAGCACAAATTCCCAAGTCCCAGTTACAAGTTGCTAAAGAAATCCGAATTTAAGCAAAGGTGGAGAGTTGCTGAAGTACGAATTTGAGAAAGAAATTTCTAAGTTGCCGAGTGCAAAGTATTCTCTATTGTTGAGGTACGAATTGGAGAAAGAAATTTCTAAGTTGTTGAGTGCAAAGTATCATCTATTGCTGGAAGGTACAAATTTGTGAGGAGAGGCCTCAAGTTGCTGGATGCTAAGAAGTGCGACTTGAAGTGTGAAGTCTTGAAGTTGCTGAAGTTCGAATTTGAGGAGTGAATACTGCTGAAGGTGCGAACTTCTAAAGTCCCAAGTTGTTGAGAAATCTGAAGTTGAGAAGTATTGAAGTTGCTGAAGTTCGAATTTGAAGAGTGAAATTGCTGAAGTTGCTGAAAGTGAAATACAAATTCAAGAGAGGAAAGTAGGTTGCTGAAAGTGCAAAGTTAGGAAGAAAGTGCAAACTTAAAAGAAGAAGTTTCAAATCTGCTGAGGGCGAATTGCTGTAGGCAAATATCTCCAGGCATTTGGCATTATATTGCTGCAACCAGAGAAGCTTATAAAAACGTTGAAGTAAACAAGACAGGCGCAATTGAGGTTTGCAACTGAAAGTGGCAAAGTGTTGCAGCCTTTTTTATTTAAAAAAAATCTGCTGACACCCTCGAAAGTGATGTTTTATTTTATAAAATCTTGTTTTCTGATGACACTCTTGCCTTTTTTACAGAATGGCCGAATCAAGCAGAAGAGCTGTAGGCAGAGGGAACCACGTTGAATCTACAAGGGCAAACACATCAAGACAGGCGGTGATTAAGAAATTGAGCAAATCCTTCCTACCGGAATAGAAATTTTCTTCAAGGTTGGGCAAACTGGCTGACACAAACTTGGGCTCGTTTAACTTGGAGACATTCAGGAGAAGAATAATGGGGACTGGAGGTCATCATCCATCAGTTACTTCGCATAATATTGTAAGGAGCGGACTGTTTGCAGTTGCTAGTTTTCCTCCAGCCATCCGGTGTCCAGAGCTAATCATGGAATGCGCCAACTACTACAACTCAGAGCAGAGGACTATCATTTCGCCAGATTGCAAAGTATTGGCTAACCTAACACCAGAAGCAATCGAAGAAGCATTCAGAATACCAGTTCATGAGAAGATGATTTATAAAACAAGGGAAAGGGCTGACAAGATGTACTCATCCACGTTTGACATGTGTGCTGATTTGATAAATACCAGGTGGATGAACCAGCCCAAGCCAACTCGCACAAAGTTTCCCAAGCAGATAATCTCCGAAGATTTGAGGCAAGAGTTCTGTGACTTAATAATGATGTTGAGCACACCTCTACAGATTTTACAGATTTTGGTTAGAGGAGGTGTGATTCAGGAAGGGGATAGATATGACTTCGCTGGATGGTACTCTTTGGTGGTCACAGGCTAAGGGTTCTATGATGCATCACAGACGGATTCTGTCAAGGTCAGGAAGGCCATGACAAATATCTTTGATGGAGTCCTCAATACGTTGGAGGCAATCTTTGCCAGGAGGCTGACTTCTAAAGAGGTGACTGCAGATGGACTGAAGAATAAATTAGCACCATTCTTTTCTGAGGTGAAGAGCTTCACCCGGGATGATTTTGAGAACACGTCTACATTCTCCAACATTATTCAGAACACCCAGGACGCCCTTGTTGCCTGGAAGAAATCTTGTGCCCGGCATGGGCAAACGGTTACGGTGTTAGAATATCAGTTGGATCACATTCCTCTCATTTCGGATCAGGAAGTTGAGGCAGTATTGGCCAGATTTATCAGATTTGCAGCCAATGAAAAGGAGAAAGGAAACGCCTTTCTGGATGATGATCTTCTGGAAGGTGATGATGTGCATTGATGACAGATAGTGGTCCATGATGGAGAGTGGAGACTGCGCATTCATTGCCCCATTCCTCTCAGTGGCGGTTTTTAGGGCTAAAACCCTGATCAGGGCTTAGGTGGTTCAATTTGAGCCCTTTATTGTATTTGAATCTAGGTCGTCCACTGGACTGAGCTAGATATAAAAGGGGTATCCCCCCTCATTTGTATTATTCGATTTTGGACTAGACCAGAGATAGAGTTGAGCTAGAGAGTAGAGGAGGCATTTAGTGAGTAGAGCTAGGAGTTAGCTTAGTTTGGAAAGGAAAGAAAGACTTTCCCTTTGAAGGTTTTTGTAAAAGGTTGTTGTGTAAGACTCTCATAATATAAGGGTTTTCATTGATTGGTGATTCTATCTTGCATTGTGGGTAGTTGACGAGACCTTTTCGTCTTTCCAATTCAAATAGATTAGAGTAAAGGAGATTTTATTTTATGCAAGTAGTTGGTAATTGTGGAATGTGGCGTTGATTTGGACAAATCTTCCTTTATCCATACCACTAGCAGGCTTGCTGATGGTGAGTCTGCCCTGCGTGGTCAACTGGAATATCAATACCTAACTTCGATTGTGATTCGTGTGTTCGCATGTATCGTTGTGAAGGGGTGCGCACGTTGAATCATAATTTGAACATCTTATCCATCCTTTGAAGATTGCACCAACTTTGTCAGAGTTGTCCGAAGGGGAGATGAAACAAAGTTTGGTTTGAAGATTGTCAGAGTCAATCCTCGCGTTTCGCCTCTTAGAGATAGATCATAGAATCCCTATTCCTTATCCCTTTAAATTCAGCATTTCTCGGTTTGTTTAGAAATCAGAGCATCACAGTCAAATCTTTCATCTGCTTCACTTAGTTGAACAATTACGCAAGTCCCCTTGGAATACCCAGCATATTCACATCAACCAACTGAGTCTATTCGCGATAAAAGGAACCTTGGAGTTGAACGCATGAATTTTCATGCAATCTTAGCATGCGGAATACTTTGTTCAAGAGAGAATAGGGTGATTGTTGGACATTTTATTCTGTGTTGGTGTTGTCATAAAACACACGTCAACAGGTAGCAAGGGTCCTCCAAGAGAGAGCACAAACATTAATAAGCAAGCACGAGGGAACACAAACAAACACACAAATCTAATCTAAATATAAATAAGAGGTACCACTCTAGTCCGAGACCTCCAACAAGTCATCTTACTCCCAATATAGGTCATCATAAGGGGATGGAAGACGAGCTTGTAGGGGGGATAGCAAGGGCAGTACTTATTGTCCCACTTACAACAAGAGCCAAGGAGGGGGCGCCTCGAAATCCTCATCAACAAGCTCCTCCAAGTGAGCATTACAGACAATGAAAAATTGAATAAAGAGTGGGAATGTTGTCCATCGAGTCGAATATACATTTCTTCAGAGTGAAATGCTATGATTGAACAGGGGGAGGAGGAACTAGAGGGTCATTGTCAACCTCCAAAAGTGAGGCAGTGACAAACTCAGGGGAAGGGGGTGCCTTCTTTATCACAAGAATGGTTCAAGCCAAAGTAGAACAAGACAGAGAGGGCATAGAATATTTTTTTTGACCACCGTTTGGAATGAGCTCGTGCTCCAACTTATGCTTAAGTGGAGGATGTTGGGTCCTCATAGTAGAAGCGAAAGAGGAAGAAGGAGAAGGATCCATGAAAGACAACCTTTGTACGAGGAATGTCGATGGGCACAAGGAAAGGAGGAAGATTTGGTAAATAAGTGATCAAAGGTGGGTCCACAGAAGGATTGATGAACACTTGCACCCACTTAGGGTGAGGCTCATTGGGATTCGTTGAGGAAGCCAAAAGTAAGATAGAGGCAATGGGAATAGAAGGAAGAGAAACAAGAGTAGGAATAGGAGCAAAGACAACATCAAAAGCAAAAGTGGAGGTAGAAATAGGAGGTTCCCCTCAGTCTTCTATGAGGCCTCACTCTCTTGGGCCAAGGCTCGTTGATGACACTTACACTCACGCACAAGTCCATTGTAGAAACTATGGGCACCAGAAGTTGCAACTTGAGAAGGCTCTAGGAGAATCTATTCTACTTGAGGAGTAGTCTTCATAGCTATTGTCGGTGGAAGATTAGACTCCTAGGGGTCCTATTCCACTAGAGGAGTGATCTTCATAGCTATTTTCGGTAGAAGAGTAGACTCTTGAGGAGGAATAGGAGGAGGATTGGAGATAGGGATGGGGGTCTCAACCATGGGCCTCGTTTCTTTGTCTACTTTTGGAGTAGGTGGAGGAATCGAAGGAGGCCTCAGAGGTTGAGGAGAAGGAACAACCTCACATGAATGCTTCCCCTTGCCATATAGTGTGGGTCAGGGGACTGTGGGTAAAACAAGAAGCTGGAACACCTATGGTTTAGATCTCCATAACATGGGCACCTTTTCTTTTCTTGTGTTGGGCATAATAGGAGGAACTAAGGACACCAGCAATGGTTGTGAAGCCATAGAAGAAGATGAAGAAGGGGAAGGTCCATGGGAATTAGCATGCTTTTCCTTAGCCTTTGAAGAAGAAGGTGCAAGGAGGCACGCTGCTACATGCGCATAGAGGCCTTCAGAGAAATAGCATGGGAGGAAGGCGAGAAAACACCATTAGAGATCAAGCCCCCAGTCTTATACCTAAAATAAGCCCCCTCTAGGTGGTAAGGCTCCAACTAGAGAATGCCAAAGATGGTCCAAAAAAAAGTCCCCATGAGACACAAGTGGTTTGTATCCAATGTCCTAGATAGTATACATCGTGCCATCATGAGGAAACTTCAGACATTTGTGGACAACAAAGGTGACCACATTCATGGATACTAACCACAAAATTCCTAGCCTCACTCTAAATAGGTCAGATTCTGGTATCACAACAAATGGGACTTCAAGAGACTTAGGCCCAACAAGGACCGACAACGAAATAGAGCCAATAGGTGGAATGGAAAGACTATAATGTGTATGGATTGTGGTCTACGACTCATCATATTTCTCCTTGTATAAATTGTTTATTAAGAGGGTCTCCTTCATGATGACGTTGACTCAACTCTTAGGCCAACCATAACACCAGCTACGATATTATCATTGACTTGAGTTGGTATGTACAGTAGAGAAGCTTACCCATTTAATGGCAAGCCATGTGGTGTGAATGTTATATTAGGTGTTTTATCTACGTGAATTGAAGGAGGAACATGAGTGAACGAAACCATGTTCACATACTCAGATGGATTGGGATCAGTACAAGAAGTAGATGTTATGAGATTATCGGAACGGGATGGAGAAGGATCTGTGTATATATACAACTAACTATTGGGTTTAGCTACAAATTTGTTCATATTTTTCTCTTTACCATCGTGTCGGATGGTACTATTGTTGATATGATCTTGGATAACATGCTTAAGACACACACATCGTTCAATATCATGACCTGATACTCAATGGTATTGGATTTTTTTTTGTATGTCATACCATTAAGGATAGGGGTCAGATAGAAATATTATCTCTAGAAGAGAAATATGGTGTATATTTTAATAATTTTCGAAGGACATTTGTGTAGGACTTAGATAATTTTGTAAAAATTCTATTTCGTCCTATAGAACTTTTGTCAGTAGGAACAGATACCATGTCCACTACAAGTTTATACTTTTTTGATTCTCCAGAGATAGACACAACTAGCCGATTATCTAGACGAAAGGACAAGGAGGGACCCTTGTATTGAGCTATTGTCTCATGATATTCATGTAGTGCAACACATAGATGAGAAAAAGAAGGATATTTTATTCGAAGGAAATTATCTCACAATGCCGGTAGCAGGTTTTTGATGAACACATGTTGTACATCAAAATCTGACAAGGCATAGGAGATTTGGGAGAATAGACCTTGATACCGGGCGATAAATTTAGTTACTTTTTCATGTGCCACCTTCTTGCATTGGACGAGATCAGTGAAGGTGATCTTCAGTCCAATGTTTTCTTGGAATTGTTGCAAGAACTGAATTACCAATTGGTCAAAAGAAAAGATATAGTTATCGAGAAACCAACAATACCATTCCAAAGTAGCGTCCTTGAGGGAACACAAGAATAAATTTTCTAACAAGGCATCATGGTGAAAGAAGTCGGTACACATGGTATTAAAAGATGGGACATGCGTTTGCGGATCTCCCCTATCGATGTACTTATCAAATTTAGGAATTTCTATCCCTTGAGGGATGGGTATTCAAAATAGCAAAAGATAGAGAGCTACGATGACAATATAGTTGAAACAGGGGTTGAGAACTAGAACTAGCCAAGCTCTGCTTAGGCCCTGAGGTGTAAAGACCCTTGTAAATTCTGCCTTTAATTTTCAGTTTGAGTGTTGAGGAATTTTGTCAAATAGTTGTTGTGCATTCTCCTTTCAGCTAGAAATAGACTTTCTTTTGGATTTTCTCATACAATGATCAAATATGTTGATGTTATTGTGCAGCATCGGTTGTCACTTCCAGCCGATTGAGTGAATTAAATCATAGCCGTTGGCTATTTAATTTATAAGAGATAGCGATTTCATTATGAAGCTTCACGTCCTTTGTATTAAAAGATAATTATTTATGAAGAGGCACGATCCTTGCTAAGGCCGACATCTTGATTAATGAGGACGCGATTTCTTGAAGGGACGCATTCTTTATGGAGGCCAACTTAATATCATTAAGAGGCATGTCTCTCTAAGTGGGCCGACTTCTTCTTTTGAAAAGACGCTTCCTCTCCTTCCAGCAGATATAAATATGAGTGGTGATCACTCATTTGGCAATCAAGTTAATAAGTTATTTGCATTCCTAAAGAGGTTCATTCTGTAGCAGCAGATCTTCATTTTGCAGCAGCAGATCGATTATAAGGAGAAGCATATTCATTTGTATCTTGCATCTTAGAGAGGTGCTATTATTCATTGTATCAAATTGACATTGTATTGTGCCTAAGTTGTAAGCAGATTTTTGCTCCTATTCGATCAATATATGAGAGATATATTGGCTGGGTTTTTCTCACTCAAGAGGAGGGTTTTCCGAGGGTATCTGCTGTGTTATTGTTGAATTTTTGAATTAATTTTCTGTGTTCTAATCTGATCATTTAAAATCTAACATGGTATCAGAGCGGGTTTGAAAAAGATCTTGATCAAATATTTTTGTATTACAATGATACTCCTTATTCTCTTTCTCACCGTTGATTCTTCTATCTATTCGTCAAGATGGTGAAATGTCTTAAGATTGAGGATAGGCTTGAGGGAGCATCAAATTTCACTTCATGGAGATTCATAATTATGCTCACCTTGGAGGAAAGTGAGTTGGCAGAATTCATGGAGAGCACAGCTCCCGAGCCTACGGATGAGGAAGAAAAGGTTCAATGGAAGCAGAAAGATATTAAGGCGAAGAAGATGTTAGTTGATTCTGTAAGGGATCATATTGTTCCTATTGTCTCCAAGATAAAGACAACAAGAGAGATGTTCAAAACCTTGGAGGAGATGTACGAAATCAATAACACAAGCCGGGCACTTGCATTGAAGCAACAACTCCATCATGTGAAGATGGCGAAAGGAGAATCTGTTATTGCTTACTTCATGAAAATAACTGAGTTGAGAGATCAACTCTCTTCTATTGGGCATATTGTTGATAGCAAGGACTTGACCATGTTGGCTCTTAATGGTCTTCCTTCGTCTTGGGAGTCTTACATTCAAGGAATCAGTACAAGATCAAAACTCCCTAAGTTTGATCGCTTGAGGGCAGATTGCATCCAAGAAGAGTCTATGTTGGCTGCGAGAGGCATTGGTCAAAGCTCTACTAATGAAGACATTCATGTTCTTGCCACTCAATCCTTCAAGAAGAAAGGGAAAGGTGGAAAGAAAGGATATTTCAAGAGGAATAGAGCTAAAGAAGCTGATGGTGCTCCTACATTCAAGAAGAAGAGGGACCTCTCCAAAGTCCAATGTTTCGATGTGACAAGTATGGTTATTTTGCAAAGGAATGTCCTACCAGGCCTAGGCAACAGGCCTCCATTGTAGATGTTAATGAAGTCTCTATGCAGAAGGATTCAAGTGAATACCTATTCTATTCAGCCTTGTCAAGCAATGTAACTACCGACACCAACACTTGGCTGATTGATAGTGGTGCCTCCTGCCACATCATTGGATTTAGAGAGCACCTAACTGATTTGGTGGAAAAAGATTCTAGTGAACAAGTCATTATTGGAGATGATGCTAGTTACTCGGTGAAAGGAGTTGGGACCTCATCTCTTCGCTAGGATTCCGATGTTTCCTTGCAATTGGATGATGTGCTATTTGTTCCAGGCATCAAGCGAAACCTTGTTTCCATTTCAGCCTTGGAAGACAAGGGGTACCAAGTTGCATTTTCAGAAGGTAAAGTTCTTATATGGGCTAAGAACTCAAACATCAAGTCTACTCGGGTGATTGGAGTTAGACATGAGTGTCTCTATAGGCTATGCACACGTCCTATTCAGGCTCTAGTGCATGATTCTTCAAGTTTGTGTGATCTTTGGCATCGAATATTGGCTCACCTTCACTTTCGAGCTCTACCTATCATGGAGAAGATGGTCACTGGCCTTCCAAAATTCAACTAGGACCATGAAGGTACTTGCAAAGGCTATGCTTTGGGTAAGAATACAAAAAGTCCATTTCATAGTAGTGAAAGTAGATCTAAATGTATTCTAGATCTTATTCATTCTGATTTATGTGGTCCAACGTATGTTGCTTCTTCGAGTGGTTTCTTGTATTACATTATTTTTATTGATGACTACTCTAGAAAGACTTGGATTTATTTCTTGAAATCTAAAGAATCTTAGGAGGTATTAGAGAGATTCAAAGAATTCAAAACTCAGGTGGAGAATTTGTTCGGGAAAAGGATCAAAGTCTTGAGATCTGATAATGGAGGAGAATATACTTCCATCAGCTTTCGTAACTTTTGCATTGAAGTTGGGATTAAGAGGGAGTTCAGTGTTCCTTACAATCCTCAACAGAATGGTGTTGCTGAAAGGAAGAACAAATCTATTGTGGAAGCAGTCAAAGCCATGATTCATGACCAAGATCTGAAAATCTCTCTTTGGGCTGAAGTATCCAGGACAGCTGTTTATGTTCAGAATAGAAGTCCCCACCGAATCTTGGAGAACATAACTCTTGAAGAAGCATTCACAGGGGTGAAACTTGAAATAAGTCATTTGAGGATCTTTGGATGTCCAATGTATGTTCATATACCAAAGGACAAGAGGACAAAGTTGGAACCTTTTGGCAAGAAGGAGATATTTGTAGGCTATAGTGAGACATCAGAAGCCTACAAAATCTACATTCCAGGTTAGAAGTTAATTGAGATCAGTAGAGATGTCACATTTGAAGACGATGTTGCATTCAGAAGATCCAAGGGTACTCATATGGAGATCGATGATGAAGAGTCTCCTCAGGATATGGAAGTTGACCATGTTCTTGAAAATCAGAGGGAGGCTTCAGAACCCAAGGAAGATGTGTTGTGACCTTTTCACACATCACCCCCTAATTTTTGCTCCATTTTGGTCTTTTGACTTTGGTTCGCTCTCTCTCTAGTCTTTTGTCCTTCCGGGGATGTCCCACTGTTTGACCTAGGTTGAAATATTGTTTAAGTCTGTGAAATTAGGGTTTCCTATCATCCAGGCTTTTTAAAGGTCAAACCAAGTTATCAAATCGGAATCTGAGCTTAGTACTGCAATCACGTGGCTTCCAACAGAGTCTCACTGAATTTTTATTGAATTCTGACAACTTACTATTTTTAGTAAGTACTCAATCTGGGACCATTTCATCTGGATTTTGGAATTCTGTTAGTTCCATCACATTCAGAACACATCAAGCTACTTGCACGCCAAATTTGGGCAGAATCAGACTACTTGCTATTTTTAGCAGTTCAGGCTTCAGGAGCCATTTTCAGCATCTTCACATGTGCTTTTCAAATGCATGTCTGGGGAATGTTTCTAGGTTTTTCAAAACCTCCGCAGTGATGTAACATGCAAACCGAGGTGATGACTTTCAGAGTTCAGCCTTCAAAGGCTATTTTTAGGGTTTGCATGCAAAGTTTCTCAACGTATGTCAGGTTTTTCCTCATGGGTTTTTCGAGAGCTTTGCAACGATATGACATGCAAGCGGAGGGGATCACATTTCAAGGACTTACTATTTTTAGCCAGTGCGTGCATGCATACTAGTTTTCTGGGTTTTTCTGGGTTTTTTGAGGTCCCATGGGCGATGTAACATGCAAAATCATCCGACAGTGGATTGGTCACTTTTCAAGAAGTTTCTATTTATAGTAGGTACACTCAGACAACCGCTCGACACTCCAGTTTAGCAAGCAGAACGACATGCAGCAGAAACGAAGTCAAACGGAGACCATTCAGGATACGTGTAAGTCGAATTAGGGTTTCCATTTTTATAGGGGGTGAGACTTAGAAATTGTCAGAATAAAGTACCCCACTGATATCAGCATCATCCAAGCAACCTACTGGCAAAATTTGAATGAAATCGGAGAACTTACTATTTTTAGTAAGTCATCTCGGGGCTATAAATAGCAGGTCTGCGCCAGAGGCAGGTGTGAACAGGGCATTTAAGTTATCAGGATCCGACGTAGCAAGTCTCAATTCAGGCAGAGCTATAGAAGTCAGGCAACTTTGGAACTTACTATAAATAGCAGGTGGCTATAAATAGCAGGTCAGGGCAAGACCCAGGCAAAAACAAGTTCATCAGACTACGGGGATCATATGGTGAAATTTTCAGGCAAAACGGAGCTGTGGAAGTCGAAAATCAAAGGGCTTACTAAAAATAGCAAGGGCTTGCTAAAAATAGAATGTGAATGTGAGGAGCAGACAAGGGCATTAAAAATTTACTAAGTATGAGAAAATGAGAGCATACCCTCTCAAATGCGCCCATGATGGAAGAATTAACATGAGAATTCTTCTAAGTGTATAAACAAAAGCTTGCACATCAAAATGTGCCCAAGTGGAGGTGAGAACCACTCAAAATATTCTACGGCATGAAATAAAAGTTACCCATGCCATTTGCGCCCTCAACTTGAAGCACACCATGCTAAATGCGCCCTCAGGAAGGTGATGCTTAGCAAAAACGCCTAAGGCACACAAATGAAAGTGCAACACCTCATTTGCGCCCAAGGGTAGTGAAAGCCTTGAAGAAATATTCTAAGGCATGGGAAATCAAAGTAATCCCTTCCAAATGCGCCCATGGTGAAAATGGAAGAAGACCCATGTAAATGCGCCCAACATTGTGAAGGCCACCCAAAATTGTCTAAGGCATTTAAAATAAAAGTATGGCATAGGAAATGCGCCCTCACATGAAACCTCACTATGTGAAATGCGCCCCACCTCCAGCAAAAAAAAAAAAAAAAAACGCCTAAGTTTAAAATGAAAGCTCACCCTATGAAATGCGCCCTCAAGTGAAAACACCTAAGGCAGAAATGGAAGTAAGACCTCCAATTTGCGCCCAAGGTAAGTAAGGAGTTGAAAACGCTTAAGTATGGAAAGTGAAAGTTCACCCTCTCAAATGCACCCCTAGATGAAAGTTGTCTACCCAATATGCGCCCACCTCAAGTGAAAAAGGTAAAACGACTAAGGTATGAAAAACAAAGTTGCCTACCTCATTTGTGCCAAAGTTAAAAGTTGAATACTTAGGAATTTTCTAAGTCATGGCGTATAAAAGCATCAAGGGTGAAATGCGCCCAGCTTGTTGTAGAGGTAAGTGAATATTTTTCCAAGGCATAGATTGAAAGCTAGCAACATCAAAGGCGCCCACCATGGAAAAGTTAACACAAACGAAAAATGCTAAAGCATTGCTAAATGGAAGTGGGCTATGTCAAATGCGCGCATGCCTAGATCAAGCAAGTAGAGAATTTCAAAGTCCATGGAAAATAAAGTGAAAGCCTCTAGGCTAATTTGCGCCCAAGGGTAAGGTGATCACTTGAAAATTTTCTAAGTGGCAAAATGTGAGTAGACCCTCTAGAATGCACCCTCAAGTAAAGGTGAAGTATGAAAGTTTTCTAAGTGAAAAACGTCTAAGGCAAGGTGAAAGCTTAGCATATCAAGTGCGCCCAGCTTGTGGGTGATTTGAAAATCCTCTAAGACATGGAAATTAAAAGGTACCAAGAAGAAATACGCCCAAGAAATGAGAAGGATTTAAATTTTATTCCTAAGGCATGGAGACAAATATTTCACTGAAAGGAAATGCGCCAAGGAAGAAAATGTTGGAAGATTTTTCTAAAGTGAAATAATATTTCACTAGATAGAAAAATACGCCTTGGATATGGATGAACATTTAAGCGAAGTTGGTGAATTGATGAATATTTTCCCAGTGGAAAATTAAATGAACCCATTTAAAATACACCCATGAGTTGAGTGAAATTTAAAATTATTTTCCTAGTGGAGATTTTAATATTTTCAGAGGAAAATTATGTTGCCTAGATTATTTTCCAAACGGAAATTAAATCTTAGAGGATGGATTATTTTGAGCGAGCAAGTGATTTTAAATCAACGGAGTTGAATATTTTTAAAAGAGAAGATTTAAAATGTCTAAGGCAAAATTCATGAAGTTGAAGATTTAAATGATAGACATTTTAACAGGTTGCAAATAAATTTACAACTCCCATGAATTTTTCGAGTTGAATTTAATTAAACACTGAGAGAATTTTAAAATGAAATTACTGAGAGTTAACTGGCAGACTAGAGGGAAAAATTCAAATTTTTGCAAGGAAAGAATCCTCATTAATGGCAACTGCCATGATGACTGACTGACGACTAACCCACTACTGCACCTGAATTAGAAGATTCCGAGTGAGGAGACTGGTGAATTAATGAAGGTGCTAAAAATAGCTCCAGCACTACTTGGCAGGATTCTTCATGAAGAGTTATTTAAACAACCTCATTTCTCTCATTTCTTCACACATTTCGAAGTGCTTGAAGTTGCTGAAGTAGAGGAATTTTGTGAGAGATTGAAATCTTTTTCGAGACTGCTGAAAGTGAGCTTGAGTTTTTATTTTCTAAGTACGAAGTTGCTAGAGAATTTAATTCTCAAGTTGTTGGAGAATTTAATTCTCAAGTTGCTGAGAGTATTTTTTCCGAAGAGTTGAGAGTTGAGTTGCTGCAAATTTCGAAGTGCCATACTAGAGAGCTGAGATTCTATTTCCAAATTGTTAAAGTTGTTGCAGATTTTCGAAGTTGCAGAAGATTTATTATTTTCCTGGAGATCTTCATTTTCAAGTTGCTGAAAGTCGAAGTGCTGAAGAAATTAATTGCTGGGAGTTAAAAGGAGTTGAGTTCTTGTAATTGCTGGTGGCTTTTGTTCTTCTAACTGCTGAAGTTAAATGTTGAAGTTGACAAAGTGAAGTCGAAAGTTCGAATTATTGGTGCTGGAGAAATTGGCTACTTGCTGAAAGTCATTGGTTGGCTGTGTTTTTTTTCGCCAGCCGGAAGTGCGGTTGTTGAAAGTTGTCTCCAAGCTCAGAGATTTTATTACAGTTTGAGGTTTGGAGTTAGAAATTTACGCTGAGGAATTTTATTTTCAAAGCTAACTCCGTATTCGCAGCCATCTCAGGAGTTGTTTTATTTTATTAAAAATCTGCAGTCTAACTTATTGTTCTATTTTATTTTTGCAAATGGCTGGAGCAAAGGATGCTACAGGAACAAGCAGAGCTACAGGCAGAGCTGCAAATACTGAAGCGGGCAAGGCAAGCTCATCCCGACAAGCAATGATCAAAAGGCTCGCCAAGCCATTTCTTCCAAAATCAACAATTACTTCAAAGTTGGCGGGATTAAATGACACCAACCTTGGTTCATTTAATCTGGGTGCACTCAAATCAAGGATGTACGGACTGGGAGGTCATCGACCATTAGTCACGACACACAACATAAAGAAAAGTGGAATCTACGCAGCAGCTGGCTTTCCACCAGCAATATAGTGCTCGGAACTAATCATGGACTGTGCAAATTGCTACAAGCCAGAACGCAGAACGATTGTCTCTCCAGATGGAAAATTGTTTGCCAACTTCACGCCGGGTGCTATCGGAGAGGCATTCGGGATTCCTACTTCCGAGAGAATGATGTACAGAACAAAGGAAAGGGCAGATAAAATGTACTCCTCCTTCGAAAGGGTTGCTGCAGTCATCAACAGAGTCTGGAGGCAGAAGCCAAAGCCACTCCGCACTAAGCTCCCAAAACAGATAATTGCCGAAGATGTGAAACAAGAGTACTGTGACTTGATAATGATGCTTAGCCGAATAAACGGGAGTTCACAGGCATATATCTTTGAGCCTTGGATGTTCTACTTCATCAAAATCATATTGGAGGGAAAGGAATGTGTTGACTGGGCTAGGATGATTAGCAACAACATAGATGAACAATTCAGGAGCTTGAGGAGGATGAAGACATTTTATATGAGCTCGTACGTAATGTATATGCTGGCGAGGATGACCAAGTACTGAGGGATCACGTACAAAGAGCCGATCGGCTGTGCC
Source organism: Sequoiadendron giganteum (assembly GCA_007115665.2). Taxonomy (NCBI): domain Eukaryota; kingdom Viridiplantae; phylum Streptophyta; class Pinopsida; order Cupressales; family Cupressaceae; genus Sequoiadendron; species Sequoiadendron giganteum. The sequence continues at coordinate 323,878,364 of CM021100.1, read as the reverse complement.
CCTAATCAGTTCAAAATCCACGAGGCCTGCACACAATTACATTTGACTAACACTGCCAGCTACAAGCAGGCAAATGATGCATTCACAATGCATATTGCAAGGACTCTTCAACAGAGAACGCAACAAAGAATATCAAAGGAAGCACAGGCATTGATCGAGGAATATGGATATTGGCTCGTCCAATTTCCGAAATTCACATACATTAGGCTGCAGGGGTTCACCGCATATCCATACCGGTTGCCAAGGTACCCCATTGATCACATAGTAATGCTGGAAGTATCTAGGCAACTCATTGCCTACGATAAAATCCAGAAGAAGAAGAGGAAGAAGGGACTGGATTTTCCTCTCGCCATAGGTAATTCCACTGAGGTGTGCCCCTCCTTGCAGGCAGCTCGGGAGGCAGAGGATGAGCTACAATTCTTTCATCTCTCATATCACACAGGCAGGCAGGATTTCGATCCTTACAGGAACATCCGAGTAGTGCAGAATGTTGAGTATAGGCACAAGGCTCACATAGAAGATTTTTGGGCAAATGCAGCGAATGAGGCTGAAGTAAGGAGAAGGATGTTTACTAGACTCCCTCTCAAGTTAATCAGGGAGTGTGAAGTCATTCCAATTCCCGACCAGGTGGAAGAAGATGTAAATGTCATACAGCCTGACTATGAGTTAGTCAGGAATACTCCGGTCCCACCACCTGATTGGTCCAAGCCAGAAATCATGGACTTGGACACGCTCTCCATTCCAGTGATGACTTTCACGAGGGCTTGGGTCGATAGACATGTGGGTAGACTCAAAAGTAGAGCAGTTTCCCTTACTTATGACTTGATGGGTGATCAAAGGCCGCTATCGATGAGAAGGGGTAAACAAGTTGCCCAGGCGCCGGAAGCACAAGATGAGGTGCCGACTCAGCCAATACCTCTGAGGATGGGGCAAGCATCACCCACACGGTCGCAAATTCAATCCTCGAGTTTGAGGGAAATTTCGATGTTTGCTGATCAGAGGGCAAGATTGAATGAAGAGCGGGAACTTGAGGAGGTTGATCAGCCCAACGTCCGAGAGTCAGATAGTATAAGTGTTAGTGCACCCAGGGGTGGCCAACAGGAAGAAGAGGAGGAAACGGTGGCCGATTCCCGTTTCCAGCAGATGTTAGACATGGCATTGGATGAGGAAGAAAACTCAGAGCAAGGGACCCAAGAGTCCGAAGATACTCAGCTCGTGGAGACTGATGAGCCTGAGCAGAACAGTGTAAGAAGAGAGGAAGTATATGAGATGGAGGCAACGGAAGAGCAGCCCCTCGTCACTTGCAATCCACAACAGACAGTGCCGGATTGGCTTACGGATAGAATGAGAAGGGATCCTGAGGATGATACGGATCCAGCCATTGAGATGGAGGAGTTCCTTAGAAGGATTAGTGCGCCACCCGAGAAGAAGAGAGCCAAAAAATTTTCAAAGATCTCAATTGATGAGTCGGGCTCTCGCACACTTCAGGTTGCTGTCCCAAGGGAGGAGTGTAATAGAGCCGAGGAGAGGCCTGAGAATTACGTGATCACCACTATAGAGTTGGGTCGTCCTACAGGAGCCCAAATTGTTGAGGAGTTCGATAACTCCTATCAGGCGCTGAGAGACCAGTTGCTCTGCACGGAGGGGAAATATAAGAAGTTAAAGAAGGAGCACAAGACCTTGACAAGATATGTGCAGAGTCTAGCGCGTCCAGGTGAACAGGCGGACCCGGCAGTAGAACTCCCACCAGAGCTTCCGAGGGAGTCAATTATTGGCTTAGAGGACTTAAAGAAAATGGAAACGGAGGCGGACAAATGGGTTAGCCATGTTCGGGCTGAGACAGGGAAATTCATGGAGGACCTCGCTAATGCTTATCAACAGGCCTCAAATATTTTGGCACGCATGGATATGGTGGATCAAGCCTGGGGTGATACCCACATCTATCAGACTAAGACTGTTCTTCGTCTGGGGGCTTTGATGCATATACCTCTGCAGACCTTGGTGGATGGAGGTGTAATTCAGGAGGGTGACAGGTATGATTTCACCAGTTGGTACTCCTTGGTGGTCACAGGCCGTGGGTTTCACGATGCAGCAAGGGCAGATTCGGCCAGAATCAGGAAGGCAATGGGCAAGATTTTGGAGGGAGTCCTTAATACATTGGAGGCCATATTTCCTAGGAGGCTGGCTCCAGAGGAAATAACTATTGATGGCTTGAGAGACAAATTGGCTCCATTCTTCTCAGCTGCGAGGTCGCTTGTCTAGGATGACTTTGAGAATGTCTCTACTTTCTCCAGTATAATTTATAATACCCAGGACGCCTAGGTGGCATGGAGAAAGTCTTACACTCGGCATGGACAAACGGTAGCAGTCTTGGAATTTCAGCTCAACCATATTCCACCGATTTTAGTTCAGGAGGTTGAGGCAGTATTGGCCCGGTTGATTGAGTTCGTAGTCAGGGAATAGGACAGTGGGAACGCTCTGCTGGATGAGGATCTTCTGGAAGATGATGATGGGCATTAATTGCTCATTATGGTTCCTGCAGGGGAGTGGAGAATCTTTTGTCCATTTATTACCCACTCCCCTCAGTGGCGGTTTTTAGGGCAGAAACCCTAATTAGGGCATAGGTGGCTCGATCTGAGCCCTTTATTGTAATTGAATCTAAGCCGTCCGTTGAAATGGGCTAGCTATAAAAGGGGCATCCCCCCTCATTTGTAATCTATTAGAATTAGAATTGGATAAGAGATAAAGTTGAGCTAGAGAGTAGAAGGCATATAGTGTTTAGCTTAGAAGTTAGCTTAGATTGAGGAGGGAAGAAAACTTTCCTTTGAAAGTTTTGTAAGCGGTCGTTGTGAACACTTTTCATAATACAAAGAGTTTCATTGCTTGGTGATTTCTTCTTTGTTATGAGTAGCTAGCAAGGCCATTTCATCTTTCCAATTCAAGGTAGATAGAGTAAAATAGACTTTTATTTCATGCAAGTAGTGGTTAGTTGTGGAATGTGGCATTTAATTTGAGCAAGTCTTCTCTCATCCATACCACTAGCGGGCTTGCTGACGGTAAGTTCGCCTTGCGTGGTCAACTGGAGTAATAGCACTTAACTTCGATTGTGGCTCATATGTCCATATGCATCGTTGTGATGGTATGAACATGTTGCGTCATGATTTGAACACTTTTCTCATCCTTTGAAGATTGCACCGACTTTGTGGAAGTTGTCCGAAGGGAGGCAAAGCGGAGTTTGGTTTGAAGATTGTTTGAGTTGATCTTCACATTCCACCCTTTAGAAGTAGATTGTAGAATTCCTATCCCTATTCCCTTTAAATTCAACATTTTCCCGGTCAGTTCGGATATCAGAGCATCATAGTCAAAATCTTTCATCTGCTTCCCTTAATTGAACAATTATGTAAGTCCCCTTGGAATACCCAGCATATTCACATCAGCCAACTAAGTCTATTCTGAACAAAAGGAACCTTGGAGTTGAACGCATGAACTTTCATGCAATCTTAGCATGTGGGATACTTTGATCAAGAGAGAATAGAGTGACCGTTGGACATTTTATTCTGTGCTAGCGTTGTCATAAAACACACGTCAACAAGATGTTGATCCAGTTGAGCCCTTGGAACCTACTGATGGGCCTACAGATATTGTGATTGGAAGAAAAAGACCTCTTTGGGCCAGGAAAACAATGCAGGAGGCAGAAATGTTAGCAGTCCCAAGAGGAACCTTCAAAGAAAGTAAGAGACCGGATAAGTTCTCTAGTTATGTAGCTTTGATGAGTCAAATTATTGAGTCAGAGCCTTCTAGTGTTGAGAAAGCTTTTAGTCAACAAGTTTGGAAAGATGCTATGTTTGAAGAGTATCAGTACATTCTCAAGGAATGATGTTTGGGACATCGTTCCTAGGCCCGAAGGCAAATCTATGGTATCTTCTAAATGGCTCTTCAAGACCAAGCATGCGGCTGATGGGAGCATTGAGAAGTAGAAGGCTAGATTCGTGGCTAGAGGGTTTTCACAAAAAGAGGGAGTTGACTATGAAGAAACCTTTGCTCCAGTGGCTCGTTATACTTCAGTCAGGACGATCATTGCTATTGCTGCAACTAGAAGATGGAAGATTCACCAAATGGATGTAAAGACAACCTTTCTGAATGGTGTAATCGAGGAAGATGTATATATTGAGCAACCTGATGGATTTGAGGTACATGGGAAGGAGTCTCATGTTTGCAGGCTGAAGAAGGCCTTGTATGGTCTTAAATAGGCTCCTTGCGCTTGGTACGAAAGGATTGATCGTTACCTATTAAGTTTGTGCTTCTCAAAGAATGATGTTGATTGAAACCTCTACTTCAAGGTAATTAATGGTGAAGCAATGATTTTGGTTTTGTATGTTGATGATCTGATTATTACTGGAGAAGAACACCGCATCATCAAATGTAAGGAGTTAGCTTCTGAATTTGAAATGAATAATCTTGGTCTCATGCATTACTTCCTTGGGTTAGAAGTTTGGCAGAAACCAGATGAGATGATTCTAAGTCAAGGGAAGTATACCATTGATATTTTGAAGAGGTTTGGTATGATGGATTGTAAATCCATGTCTACGCCTATGGAGACCAACCTACATAAGTTGAAGGAGGCTGCAGTTAGTTCAGATCTGGTGGATCCCACGGTGTACAGGCAGTTGATTGGATCATTGATGTATCTAGTCAACACTAGACCGGATATCTGCTATGCAGTGAGTGCACTCAGTCAATTCATGTTTGAACCAAGGCAGATACATCTTGTTGCAGAAAAAACATATCCTGAGATACTTGCGTGGCACAGTTGGATATGGGTTGAGTTATTCTTCAGGTGTGGATTTGAAGCTGCATGGTTTTACTGATTCTGATTGGGCAAGGTGTGTTACTGATCGGAAGAGTAACTATGGATGTTGCTTCAGTTTGGGGTCTGTGATGATATCCTAGTGTAGCACGAAGTAGTCTTATGTGGCACTAAGTACAGCTGAGGCCAAGCATATTGCAGCTTGTGTGGCAGCTCGAGAAGCAGTGTGGCTTCAAAAGCTCCTTGTAGGATTGTTTGGACAATCAATGGAGCCTACTATCATTCATTGTGGTACCCAGGGCTGTGTGAAGCTTTCTGTCAACCCTGTGTTTCATGACAGAACTAAACATGTGGAAATCAAACACCACTATATCAGAGATATAGTATTGAGGAAAGCAATTCAGTTGAGGTATATCAGCACTGATGAGCAGACGACAGACATTCTTACCAAGCCTCTCTCCAAGATAAAGTTTGTGTACTTTCGAGATAAGCTTGGTATGGTGGAGAATCAAGCCCTAGCTGAGAAGGAGTCTTAGTATCAGTGATCCTCTTTAATCCATTTCTCTTTGAGAGAGATTTGAGGTGCAAGCCCTTGTTAATGCATTTCTCTTTGAGATTTGAGGTGAAAGCCCTTGTTTCCACCCTCTGGAAGAGCCATGGTGGATGTCATGTGTGTGACTCCATGACAACATCACGTGAGAGTCCATGATGATTTTACTTGTACTTGTGTTTACACCCTCTGGGAGAGCCATGGTGAAATGTCACGATGAGGTGACAACATCACGTTGAGTGATGAACACTTGTACATACCATACATGGGTGTAGCCATGATGGTTGATATCATGATTGTTAGTTTTATGATCAGATATAGTGCATAGAAAATTAATTCAAAATTGACAAAAGAACACAGCCAATACCTTGGGAAAACCTTCCAACCCGAGGGAGAAAAACCCATCCAAAATATCTCTTATATATTGAATCAAAGATAAGAGCAGAAATCTGCTTACAACTCAGGCATAACACAATGCCAAAAAGATACAATGAACAACAGCTCTCATAGATGCAAAGATACAAATAATATGTTTCTCCTTGAATCGATCTGCTTCTTAGATCGCACTTCTCCTTGAATGCTACGAATGAACTTGATGACAAATGAATGAGATTTCACAAGTATATATACACATGCAAATGGAAGGACGTAACCCTTCACAAAGGAAGTTGGCCTTAAGAAGAAAGACGTCTCTTCTAGAAGGCACGACTTTCTAGATAGGTCAACTCCCTTAATTAAATAAACATAATTTATTTAAGGCTTTTAATATTTATCTTTTGATTGTTATTTAATGAAGCCCTCTTCATTATCATATATATAAATTTAAATAGCCTTAGCTATTATTTAAATTTATTTCTCAATTCGATCTGGAAGTATTCATCACGTGGCTATATTTAAATATCAACACTCCCTCTCAGCTAGGGAGGAATACTTCCACCTGTAAGACATATCACCTCATAGTGATGCTAATCAACATGGCTACATCCATGTGAGAAAAGAGTTTATCACCTCATCGTGATATCAACCATTATGGCTACCTCCATAGATGGTATGTACCAGTGCTCATCACTCAATGTGATGTCACCTCACCGCGACATTCACCATGGCTCTCCCAGAGGGTGAAACACAAGTACAAGAAGAATCATCACAAACTCCCTCACGTGATGTTGTCATGGAGTCACACACATGACATCCACCATGGCTCTCCCAGAGGGTGGAAACAAGGGCTTTCACCTCAAATCTCAAAGAGAAATGCATTATGAAGGGGTTGCACCTCAAATCTCTCTCAATAGAGAAATGCATTAACAGAGGATCACTGATACTGAGACTCCTTCTCAGCTAGGGCTTGATACTCCACCATACCAAGCTTATCTCGAAAGTACACAAACTTTATCCTAGAGAGGGGCTTGGTGAGAATGTTTACCATCTGCTCATCAGTGTTGATATACCTCAACTAAATAGCTTTCCTTAATACCATATCTCTGATATAATGGTATTTGATCTCAACATGTTTAGTTCTGTCATGAAACACAAGATTGACAGAAAGCTTCACACAACTTTGGTTATCACAATGAATGATAGTAGGCTCCATTGATTGTCCAAACAATCCTGCAAAGAGCTTTTGAAGCCACACTGCTTCACGAGCTGCCACACAAGCTGCAATGTACTATGCCTTTGCTATACTCAATGCCAATGGAGATTGCTTCCTGCTGCACTAGGATATCATAGCATATCCCAAACTGAAGCAACAACCAGAGGTACTCTTCCGATCAGTGACACAACCTGCCCAATCAGAATCAGTAAAACCATGCAACTTCAAATCCACAGCTGAAGAATATCTCAACCCATATCCAACTGTGCCATGCAAGTATCTCAAGATATGTTTTGGTGCAACAAGATGTATCTGCCTTGGTTCACACATGAACTAACTAAGTGCACTCACTGCATAGCAGATATCCGGTCTAGTGTTGACTAGATACATCAATGAACCAATCAACTGCCTATACATCGTGGGATCCACTAGTTCTGAACTAGCTACAGCCTCCTTCAACTTATGTAAGTTGGTCTCCATAGGTGTAGACATAGGTTTGCAATCAATCATACAAAATGTCAATGATATACTTCCCTTGACTTAGAATCATCTCATCTGGCTTTTGCCAAACTTCTAAGCCAAGAAAGTAATTAATGAGACCAAGATTTTTCATTTCAAACTCAGAAGCTAACTCGTTCTATTTGAGGATGAGGTCTTCTTCTCCAGTGATAATCAGATCATCAACATACAAAACCAAAATCAATGCTTCACCATTAATTACCTTGAAGTAGAGGTTAGAATCTGCATCATTCTTTGAGAAACCCAAGCTTAACAGGTAACGATCAATCCTTTCGTACCAAGCACGAGGAGCCTACTTCAAACCATACAAGGCCTTCTTCAGCCTGCAAATATGAGACTCCTTCCCATGTACCTCAAATCCATCAGGTTGCTCAATGTAAACCTCTTCCTTTATTACACCATTCAAAAAGGTTGTCTTTACATCCATTTGGTGAATCTTCCATCCTCTGGATGCAACAATAGCAATAATGGTTTTGACACAAGTATACCGAGCCACTAGAGCAAAGGTTTCTTCATAGTCAACTCCCTCTTTTTGTGAAAACCCTCTAGCCACGAATCTGACCTTTTACTTCTCAATGCTCCCATCAGCCGCATGCTTGATCTTGAAGAGCCATTTAGAAGACACCACAGATTTGCCTTCGGGTCTAGGAACGATGTCCCAAACATCATTGTTTAGTATGGATTGATACTCTTCAGTCATCGCATCTTTCCAAACCTGTTGACTAGAAGCTTCCTCAACACTGGAAGGCTCTGACTCAATAATCTGACTCATCAAGGCTACATAACTGGAGAAATTATTAGGTCTCTTACTTTCTTTGAAAGTTCCTTTGGGGTTGCAAAACTTTCTGCCTCCTGCATTATTTTCCTGGCCCAAAGAGGTCTTTTCCTTCCAATCACAATATTTGTAGGCCCATCAGTAGGTTCCAAGGGCTCAACTGGATCATCATCTTCTTTGGGTTCTGGAGCCTCCCTCTGATTCTCAGGAACATGGTCAATTTCCATATCCTAAGGAGGCTCTTCTTCATCAATGTCCATATGAGTACCCTTGGATCTCCTGAATGCATCATCATCCTCAAATGTGACATCTCTACTGACCTCAATTGACTTCTGACCTGGAATGTATATTTTGTAGGTTTTTGATGTCTCACTATAGCCTACCAATATTCCCTTCTTGCCAGAAGGTTCCAACTTTGTCCTCTTTTCCTTTGGTATATGAACATACACTGGACATCCAAAGATCCTCAAATGACTTACTTCAGGCTTGACCCCTGAGAATGCTTCTTCAGGAGTTATACTCTCCAGGATCCTTTGAGGACTTCTATTCTGAACATAGACAGCAGTCCTGGATGCTTCAGCCCAAAGAGATATTTGCAGTTCTTGGTCATGAATCATGGCTTTGACCACTTCCACAATGGATATGTTCTTTCTCTTCGCAACACCGTTCTGTTGAGGATTATAAGGAATGTTGAACTCCCTCTTAATCCCTGCTTCAATGCAAAAGTTACGGAAGATAACAAAAGTGTACTCTCCTCCATTATCGGATCTCAAGACCTTGATCCTCTTTCCGGACAAATTCTCCACTTCAGCTTTGAATTCTTTGAATCTCTCTAATATCTCCTCAGATACTTTAGATTTCAAGAAATAAATCCAAGTCTTTCTAGAGTAGTCATCAATAAAAATAATGTAATACAAGAAACCACTCGAAGAAGCAATAGACATTGGACCACATAAATCAAAATGAATGAGATCTAAAATACATTTGGATCTACTTTCACTATTATGGAATGGACCTTTTGTATTCTTACCCAAAGCGCAGCCCTTGCAGGTTCCTTCATGCTTCTGGTTGAATTTAGGAAGGCCAATGACCATCTTCTCCATAATAGGTAGAGCTCAAAAGTGAAGGTGAGCCAATCTTCGTTGCCAAAGATCACACAAACTTGAGGAATCATGCACTAGAGCTTAAAAGGACGAGTGCATAGCCTGTAGAGACACCCATGTCTAACTCCAATCACCCGAGCAATCTTGATGTTGGAGTTCTTCGCTCATATAAGAACTTTGCCTTTTGAAAAAGCAACTTGATAACTCTTGTCTTCCAAAGCTGAGATGGAAACAAGGTTTCTCTTGATGCCTGGAACAAATAACACATCATCCAATTGCAAGGAAGCACCAAAATCCAAGTGAAGAGATGAGGTCCCAACTCCTTTTACAGAATAACTAGCATCATCCCCAATAATGACTTGTTCGCTAGAATCTTTCTCCACCAAATTAGATAGATGCTCCCTAAATCCGGTGATATGACGAGGGGCACCACTATCAATCAGCCAAGTTTTGGTGTTGGTAGTCACATTGCTTGACAAGGCTGAATAAAATAGGTATTCACATGAATCCTTATGCAGAGAGACTTCATCAACATTTGCAATGGCGGCCTGTTGCCTAGGCCTAGTAGGACACTCCTTTACAAAGTGACCATACTTGTCACATCGAAAACATTGGACCTTGGAGAGGTCCCTCTTCTTCTTGAATGTGGGGCCACCATCAACTCCTTTATCTCTATTTCTCTTGAAATAACCTTTCTTCCAATCTTTCCCTTTCTTCTTTGCGGATTGACTAGCAAGAACATGAATGTCTTCATTAATGGAGCTTTTCCCAATACCTCTTGTAGCCAATCTAGACTCTTCTTGAATACAGTTTGCCCTCAACCGATCAAACTTAGGAAGTTTCGATCTTGCACTGATTCCCTGAATATAAGACTCCCAAGATGAAGGAAGACCATTAAGAGCCAACATGGTCAAATCCTTGCTATCGACAACATGCCCAATAGACGAGAGGTGATCTCTCAATTTGGTTATTCTCATGTAGGCAATAACAGATTCTCCCTTTGCCATCTTGAAATGATGGAGTTGTTGCTTCAGTGTAAGAGCCGGACTGGTGTTATTGATCTCGTACATCTCCTCCAAGGTTTTGAACATCTCTCTTGCAGTCCTTAACTTGGAGACAATAGGGACAATATGATCCTTAACAAAATCAACTAATATCTTCTTTGCCCTAATATCTTTCTTCTTCCATAGGGCCTTCTCTTCCTCATCCATAGGCACGGGGGCGGAGCTCTTCACAAACTCTGCCAATTTGCATTCCTCCAAGGTGAGCATGATCCTGAATCTCCATGAAGTGAAGTTTGACTCTCCCTCAAGCCTATTCTCAATTTTGAGACCATTCACCATTTTGACGAAGAGATGAAGATGAATAAGGATGAAAAATAAATTGAGAGTATCACTGTGATACATGAATCTGATCAAGATCTTCTTCAAACCCGCTCTGATACCATGTTAGTTTTATGATCAGATATAGTGCATAGAAAATTAATTCAAAATTGATGCAAGAACACAGCCAATACCTTGGGAAAACTCTCCAACCCGAGGGAGAAAAAACCAACCAAAATATCTCTTATAAATTGAATCAAAGATAAGAGCAGAAATCTGCTTACAACTCAGGCACAACACAATGCCTAAAAGATACAATGAACAATACCTCTCATAGATGCAAAGATACAAATAATATGTTTCTCCTTGAATCGATCTGCTGCTCAGATCACACTTCTCCTTGAATGTTACGAATGAACTTGATGACAAATGAATGAGATTTCACAAGTATATATACACATGCAACTGGAATAACGTAACCCTTCACAAAGGAAGTCGGCCTTAAAAAGAAAGACGTCTCTTCTAGAAGGTGCGACTTTCTAGATAGGTCGGCTCCCTTAATTAAATAAACATAATTTATTTAAGGCTTTTAATATTTATCTTTTGATTGTTATTTAATGAAGCACCTCTTCATTATCATATATTTAAATAATTAGCCTTAGCTATTATTTAAATTTATTTCTCAATTTGATTTGGAAGTATTCATCACATGGTTGCATTTAAATATCAACAACGATGAGGTGATATGCTTCTTTTCCACACATGGGTGTAGCCATGGTGGTTGATATCACGATGAGGTGATATGTCTTATGCAGCTGGAAGTATCCTCCCTAGCTGAGAGGGAGTGTTGATGTTATTGTGCAGCATCGTTTGTCACTTCCAGCCGATTGAATAAATTAAATCATAGCCGTTGGCTATTTAATTTATAAGAGAGCGGTTTGATTATGAAGCTTCACGTCCTTTGTATTAAAAGATAATTATTTATGGAGAGGCACGATCCTTGCTAAGGCCGACATCTTGATTATTGAGGACGCGATTTCTTGAAGGGACGCATTCTTTATGGAGGCCGACTTAATATCATTAAGAGACACGTCTCTCTAAGTGGGCTGACTTCTTCTTTTGAAAAGACGCTTCCTCTCCTTCCAGCAGATATAAATATGAGTGGTGATCACTCATTTGGCAATTAAGTTAATAAGTTATTCGCATTCCTGAAGAGGTTCATTCTGTAGCAGCAGATCTTCATTTTGCAGCAGCAGATCGATTATAAGGAGAAGCATATTCATTTGTATCTTGCATCTTAGAGAGGTGCTATTATTCATTGTATCAAATTGACATTGTATTGTGCCTAAGTTGTAAGCAGATTTCTGCTTTTATTCGATGAATATATAAGAGATATATTGGCTGGGTTTTTCTCCCTCAAGAGGAGGGTTTTCCCAGGGCATCTGCTGTGTTATTGTTGAATTTTTGAATTAATTTTCTGTGTTCTAATCTGATCATTTAAAATCTAACAAAATATGCATAAAGACTAAATGATTGAAAATGCAATGAGGAATGAAATGCAACATTTTCATTGATGTTTCCAAGACTCTAAGTGACTGAAATGCAAGTGCAGCCATGATTTCCTTAATGATGATCTAGTACAGCCATGAGGCATTTTTACAAACACTTTCATGCAAACTTCCAGCTTCATCATATATTGAAATTTAAACTTAAACTCAGCTATTACAATATTTTGCCAATGATCATGGAAGATTTGCAATGACAATACAATAAAGATTGATATGTGCAGACCTGAAACAAGCTTATAGAATGCGAATAGAATGAAGAACCTGATAGACACAAATGAACTGACAAGTAGCCACCACCTTCCAGAATGCAACACGACTTTCAGGAATGAATTGCTGATTTGGAATGAAGTCCATATCTCCTCTAATGTAACCATGTTTGCCTAGGGCGGCTAGACAATGTTCTCAGCATTAATCACTTCTACTCACGTCTTTGCTTTCTCGACTCTATACTTGGTCTAAGCAGCTCCCGATTTGGTATGAATACGCCACATCACTTACTGAAGACTCCTTAAAGTAGACGACATACAACCTCCTCAAATATATAAATTTGTCTTTTATATTGGTCCCAACAGATGCCAACCAATGAGAGTATCGAATCAACCAAATATAAATTGTACCTTTGAATATTCAACAATTATCAAGTCTTTATAAATGTGATTTCTCCAATACGTGGCAGCAGCTTGAAATAACACGATTTCCTAAGTATTGGCGGCCAAAAGAAAAATACAAAAGCATACAGTGACTTGAGAAAATATGACATCTCTTAGAAATATTCCTCTATTCGATTCATACCATGAATCATATATTTTTCCTTGCAAACTTGTCTTTTTCTGCTGACGTATACAATTCTTGTCTTATGCTCACCACATCGACCTCCAAGTCACACTCAATGGCCTGACACTTATGAGATAAAGATGTCGAATATTATTAAAACTATGAATGGAAAATAGAAGGGCGATAGAAATCACTAGACAACCAAGCACCTCCTATAATAATAATTATTCCCACAATATTCGATATTACCAACAAACCCTGAATGATATAGCAGCCAAAATATTCTTCTAGTTTTGCAATAATATTTTCAGACATGAACAAATAAATAATTTTGAAACCTTTATATGGAATTGCAATAATAAACAAGATATTGCAATATGCAATAATACATCAACTATTGCATAAATTACTTAGCTTCTCAGATAGGCTGAATACAATCGTTGTTCCCCAAATTTGGTCAAAGACCATTAAATTTGCAATGAAACACCTATAGAAACCCTAGATGGATTCCTCCACAATCTCCAGCTAGGGTTGATCTTTCTCAACCGAACCTGGTATCCTAGAGTCTTCAAACCCTTGGACCTGAAAAAGCCTTCAAGCTCTTCCCAAATTGAAATGAGAAATAAAATCCAAGCATGCTCAAAAGGCTAGCTCACAACACCTTATAAAGAATTCTTTTGATCTTCTATAAAGATCCTCCAAGAAGCTTCTAGAACAATAATATTTCCAAAAGTGACATTATAATTATTTATTTTCACTTATGTCACTTTTAAAATATTATTTAAGTGACTTTATAATTTATTCTTTTATTTTAATTAAAATAATCAATTAAGTCATCCTTTTGAAATATTATTAATTTTTTGGACAACTTAATCAATTAAATTAATTAAGTCACTTCATCACAATTTTTGGGGACATTACATGAGGTCAATTGGAAGGTGGGCATTCCTATCCAAATTGAACACCTTACAAAATGTAATTTCTACCAAGTTTAATTAAGGGCATACCCTCCTTGTTGCAGATACCCTTCCTTTCTGGAACATAGCATTTGACCAATGCCCTATTTAGGTTGACATTCACAAAAATATTTTGCACTACAAGCCTGCCTAGTCCTAGCCTCTAGATGTTGTAATGGGCTTGGCAGCCATACACTTGTTAAATCCATAATTGAATAAGTTCCAACCATGAACGAGAATAATTGCATCCCTATAGGCTTCATTCTTATCAATTATTCTATCGGACATAATACCAGTACCTTGGGCATGCCTAGCCCTCTTTGAAGAACTTTGTAATTGGGCAATTCCATCCTCATCCAAACCCCTTTTAACTCCCTTGGATGTTTCGGCCATTTTGGTAGGGTTAGGGTTTTTAGGGCTTTTTAAAGAAATAGGGTTCTTGGGAAATTTGAAAATTCTATAATAACTAGGCAAAATTCAACACACCCCAACCCTTCTGAGAAATCCTTTTTGGGAATTAAAACCCTAGAACCCTTGAATTATCCTTTCAAGAAAAAAAAAAAAAAAAAACTCAGATCTGCAAGAGGAGCATTTTCAGATCTGCTCAAGTATATTCTATTAGTGTCCATTTTTGCATAGGCGAACTACTCCTATTTAGACATAGTGCTAACCAGTAGAAGTAAATGCAACATTAGGAGAAGCAAAAGCACATCAACTTGGGCAGAGGCTTGATCAAACTGCTATCACACTTCCCTTGCATATTTCCCAACTTTGGGTAATGTTGTGACCTTTTTCACACATCACCCCATCCCTGATGGGGACCCCCTAATTATTGCTCCATTCTGGTCTTTTGGCTTTGGTTCTCTCTGTCTCTGATCTTTTGTCCTTCCGGGGATGTCTCGTTTGACCTCAGTTGAAATGTTGACAAATTTAGGGTTTCTATCCTTCAGACTTGTTCGAGGTCAAAATTGAGTTACCAAGGTAAAATCCAAGTGTAGCAATACGATCAGAAAGCTCAAGGCAGAATCCCATTGAAATCTCACTGAAATCTGACAACTTACTATTTTTAGTAAGTACCTAATTTGAGGCTTGTCCCTCGAGATTTCGGGATTCTAACTACTTTAGCACGTTCAGGCAACTTCCGAATGCCTACACAAGAAATTTGAACAGATTCAGACAACTAGCTAGTTTTAGCAGTTCTGGCTCCAATAGCTATTTTCAGGGCCTAAACATACAATTCTCCGATGAATGACAGGAGAATTGATCTGGGTTTTTCAAGACCTTCGTGATGGTGTAACATGCAAACCGAGATGGTGACTTTCAGAGTTCAGCCTTCCAAGGCTATTTTTAGGGTTTGCATGCAGGAATTTTCAATGCATGCCCGGATATTCCATGTGGGTTTTGCGAGGGCTTCGCAGTGATATGACATGCAAGTGGAACGGATCAGTTTTCAGGGACTTACTATTTTTAGCCAGTGCCCACATGTTGACCAGTTTTCTAGGTTTTTCTAGGTTTTTTGAGATCCCACGAGCACTGTGACATGCAAACTCATCCGACATCCGGTTGACCACTTTCCGGACACTTACTATAAATAGCAATGTCATCCCAGCAGCTACCCAACATTTCAGTCCAGCAATTAGGAGCAATCAGGAGCGATCAGGAGCAGTCCAAAGCACATGCAAATCAAATTAGGGTTTCCCCTGCTATGTCTAAAAATAGATAGGCAAAATGCAGAGATGTCAAAACGAAGCACGCCACCGGGATCAACATCTTTCAGGCTACCTACTGGCAAAATTTGAGCATGATCTGAAAACTTACTATTTTTAGTAAGTCACCTCATGGCTAAATATAGCACGTCATTGCTAGAAAAAAGTGTGAATAGGTCTCTCACAGCATCAAAAGCAACTGGAACAAATTTCAAAGCAAACAGAGATACAAAAATTGATCAATTTTAGGGTTTGCTAAAAATAGCAAATGGCTAATAATAGTATGTACTGTGCCAGATAAGGTATGAACAAGGTGGCAAAAGTCAGCAGAGGCACAGCCACACTAGCTCCAGCTCAGAACAGGATGAGATGCAACGAAACCCTAATTTCTTCGAGTTTACTAAAAATAGAAAGCCAAGGCGTGGCTACGGCATTGAAAATATATAAGTGATAACTGACATAGAAACTCATGAAATACGCCTGAGGTATGGAGGAAATGTTCTAAGAGTGGAATTTCCTTCACACATCTTAAAATGCGCCTTCAAGGATAAAATGGAAGTATAGCATGGGAAATGCGCCCAAGATTTCCTGAGCAAGGGTCAAATGCGCCCACATGGCAAAGGGCATGATAAATCTTCTAAGGCACGGGAAGTCCTCGAGGACCCCTCAAATGCGCCTAAGGCAGGAAGGTTTCCTTCTCACATGGTGAAATGCGCTTAGGGAAGGTGAAGAGCAACTAGATGTGGGCGGAATTCCTTCTACCCCCCCTAAATGCGCTCGAGGTTGCATAGGCAAAACGCGCCCAAGGGAGATGAAAGGTCACTAGGTAGTGGCACTTTCCTTTGCATAGTTGAAATGCGACCAACATGGAAGTCTACATGCTCATATGCGCCTAAGGGAGGTGAAAAGTCACCATAGGCGTAGAATTTTCCTCCTCACACCTCAATATGCACTCAAGGTTGGAAGTTGCCTAGGCTATATGCGCCTAAGGGAGGTGAAGAGTCACCCAAGGCGTGGGAATTCTTCCACTACCCCTCATTTTCGCCTTCTTGTTCCTCCTCCCTATAGCAAATGCGCCTAAGGTGAAAGGAAAAAGGTAAAAACGTTAGAGAGTTTGAGGAAATGCGCTCAAGTTTTCCTCCTCCACATGCAAATGCGCCAAGGGTAAAGGTAATACTAGGGGTGGCGTGAGTTTTAAAAGGCTAAGGGTTGGAATTTTCCTCCTCACCATGTGAAATGCGCCCAAGTGAGTTGAACTTGGAAGTAAAAATTGCTAAGTATGAGAAAGGAAGTCTAGGCGTGGAATTGCCTAAGGAATGGAATGGAAGCATGGCATGCTAAATGCGCCCTTTAGAAGGTAAGATGATAAAATTTAAATTTTAAAATAATTTCCTAAGGCATTTTCTAAAGAGAAAATGAAAAATACGTCTAGAAGTTGATGCTAGAATTTCCAGAGAGAAAAAGTCTTCAGAGAGAAATCAAGAAAATTTGCCAAGGTAGAGAAACTCGAAATTGCAGGAGTGGAAGACATCTGGGTGTGAAGAGAAATAAACCTTAGCCATTTTTATTATTTTTAAATAATAAAAATTAAAAGTACCCCTTCGTTCGGATACACATGAGAACGGTGGATTCTGAAAGGAATCTGGGTACTGAACGTTTTCGATTCAAAGGTGATTCAAACTTACTCCACACCATGTCTATATCGTTTTGGTGGATATTTTGCCCGGTGCCTATTTTAAATAAAATTCCTAAGGCAAACTCGAAGAATTTCTCTAAGGCAAACAAATAAAATGAATGAGAAGTATTTCGTTAGAAGGCTAAACTGGATAATTTTGCCAAAGTGAAGGCGGGATTAAATGACTTAGCCAAACAATTCGAAGTTGTTCAACAGAGTGAGTGATTTGATATTTTAAAGAATCAAATGCAATGAGGTAGGCCTGTGCAGAGATGATGAATTCATAATTCTAGAAACTTGAGATTCCGATGCCTCAGATGACAAGTGTTACGACTAAAAAAGAGAGGGAAAATGAATTCAAAAATGTGCTAAGTATAGCCTTTGCAGGAATTCGACCTGGCTATAATATTCTAAGGTCCTCTTCATTCTTCTCACCAATTGCTAAGTACGAATATTTGCTAGAGCTCAAGTGCGAATTTGCAGAGGTTGAAGTTGTTGAAGAAGTACGATTTGATGTGCTAAGGTTACAGCTGCTGAAAAGGTGCGAACTTCTAAGTCTCCAGTCGCCTAAGGTGAAAGGTATGATTCAACTTGTTGAGACTGCAGTTGCTGAGGAGGTATGATTTGAGGCATTAAGACTGCACTTGCTGAAAAGTGCGACTTTGTGAGGAGATTTTATTTGCTTGCTGAAACACGAAGTTGAGTCTGGACATTTTTGAAGTTGCTGAAAACGCATTTAGAAGAAACAATCAGATTGCTGAAAGTACATTTTAGAAGAGAAATACGAGTTTGAAAAGAAGTTTCATAACTGCTGCAAGTACAGAAATTTCGTAGTTGAAACAAGAACATTGAAACGAACAAGACAGTTGAGGTTTGCAACTGGAAATGGCAAAAAAGTGTTGCAGCCTTTTTGATTTAAAAAATCTGCTGGCACCCTTAACGGTGATTATTTTATTTCATTAAAATCTTGTTGTCTAACTATCTTGCCTTTTTTGCAGAATGGCTGAATCAAGCAGAAGAGCTGCAGGCAAAAACAATCACACCGAATCCAGACAAGCTGTGATTGAGAAACTGAGCAAGTCCTTCTTGCCGGAGTCAAAATTTTCATCAAAGCTAGGCAAGCTGGCTGACACGAATTTGGGCTCGTTCAACATGGAGGCATTCAGAAGAAGGATAATGGGGACTGGAGGCCATCACCCATCAGTGACTTCGCACAATATTGTTAGAAGTGGATTGTATGCAGCTGCCAACTTTCCGCCAGCTATCCGGTGTCCAGAACTCATCATGGAATGCGCCCACCATTACAATGCAGAGCAGAGAACGATCACTTCGCCAGATGGCAAGGTATTGGCTAACCTGACACCAGAGGCAATCGGAGAGGCATTCGGGATTCCAGTCCATGAGAAGATGATCTATAAGACAAAAGAGAGAGCTGGAAAGATGTACTCATCCACAACAGATCGGTGTGCTGATTTGATAAATACCAGGTGGATGATTAAACCCAAGCCAACTCATACAAAATTGCCCAAACAGATAGTCTCAGAGGATTTGAGGCAAGAGTTTGGTGATCTGATTATGATGTTGAGCAAAGTTGGAGGATGCTCCCAAGCGTTCATCTTTGAACCTTGGATGTTTTATTTTGTCAACTTGGTGTTAGAGGGAAAAGATTACATGGATTGGGCACTGTTGATCAGTGATAGCATACATGAGCAGCTCCGTGGTGTGAGGAGAACAAAAAAATTTTACATGGGCTCTTACCTCGTTTATATGCTGGCTCACATGACGAAGTACAGGGGGATCTCTTACAAGGAACCAATTGGGTGCGCTTCCCATCAATTTAAAATATATGAAGCTTGTCCACAGTTGCATCTGACAAGCACCACTAATTACAAAAGGGTCAATGACGCCTTCACTATGCATATTACGAGGACCTTGCAGCAAAGAACCCATCACAGAATATCCAGGGAAGCACAGGAAATGATTGAGAAATTCGGATGTTGGTTTATCCAATTTCCAAAATTCACCTACATAAGGTTGCAAGGATTTTCTTCATATCCTTATAGATTGCCTCGGTATCCCACAAACAGGATAGTGATGCTGGAAGTATCTAGGCAACTTATTGCCTATGATAAGATTCAAAAGAAGAAGAAGAAAGGTGGACTTGGATTCCCAATTACCATGGGGAATTCAGATGAAATCTGCCCATCGCTGCAAGCAGCAAGGGAGGCAGAAGCGGAGCTCCAATTCTTTCACCTTTCCTACCACACCAGCAGGCACTACTACGATCCCCACGGGAACATCAGATGGATATTGATAGAAGAATTTAGGCACACGGCACAGATAGAAGACTTTTGGGCAAGTGCAGTGGATGAGATCGAGATCAAAAAGAGAATGTTCTCTCGGATACCTTTGGTGATGATCAGGGAGTGCGAGATTGTCCCAGTGCCAGATCAAATTGAAGAAGACATAAACGTTGTATAGGCTGACTACGAAACAGTGAGAGACACTCCTCTACCTCTCCCAGATTGGTCAGAGCCAGAGATCACCGACTTGGATACACTTTGTATCCTAGTCTTGACATTTACACGGAGTTGGGTAGAGAGGCATGTCAGCCAACTCAAGGGAAGGTCAATTCCCCTCACGTACAATTTGATGGGAGACAGCAGATTGCCATCAACTAATCAGAGGAGACGGAGTTATCCAACTCCAGAGCCTAGAGGAAAGGAGCCAGTTCGACCTGAGCCTGTGATAGTTGAGGAGTCCTTGCATACGCCATCTCGGGCACATTCTCCAAGTTTACAGGAAGTATCATTGTTTGCTGATCAGAGGGAGAGGTTGCAGGCGGAATGGGTAGTGCAAGTAGAAAGTCAGCCACTTCGTAGAGAATCAGTGGGCCAGAGCATCAACATGCCCCGAGAAGATAACCAACGGGAAAATCAGCAAGAAACAGATGAGGGGACAGCTACCGACACTCAGTTTTAGCATGAGATTGAGGTAGCTCTCGAGGATGATGCTACTTCAGATCAGGATGCCCAGAGCTCGGGAGACACTGAGCCTATAGATGATGATGAGCCTCGTCGGAACGAAGGCAGGAGAGAAGACCATGAGGTAGAGGCCGAGGTTGAGCAGCTTTTTGTTATATCGGATATGCGGCAGGAGGTGCCGGAATGGTTAAGGGATAGGATGAGGCGTGATCCTATAGAGGAGACTGACCCTGCAGTCGAGATGGAGGAGTTGTTACAAAGAATCAGCGCACCTCCAATAAAGAAAAAGGCTAGGAAGTTTTCCAAGATCTCAACAGATGATGATGGATCCCGAACTTTGCATATGGCAGTACCTCGGGTAGAGTGTGATCGGGACGAGGCCGTTCCAGAGAACTATGTGATCACAACCATGGAACTTGGCCGCCCTACTGGAGCACAAGTGGTTGAGGAGTGCGACAATTCCTATCGAGCACTCAAGGATAGATTGTCCTACATTGAGGGCAAATATAAAAAATTGAAGGTAGAGCACAAGACACTGATTGGCTACGTGCAACACTTGTCCCGTCCTTGTGGGAAAGAGAACCTGGCAATTGAGCTTCTAGCTGAATTTTCCAGGGAGTCAATCAGTGGTTTAGAAGAGGAGACTGACCCTGCAGTCGAGATGGAGGAGTTGTTACAAAGAATCAGCGCACCTCCAATAAAGAAAAAGGCTAGGAAGTTTTCCAAGATCTCAACAGATGATGATGGATCCCGAACTTTGCATATGGCAGTACCTCGGGTAGAGTGTGATCGGGACGAGGCCGTTCCAGAGAACTATGTGATCACAACCATGGAACTTGGCCGCCCTACTGGAGCACAAGTGGTTGAGGAGTGCGACAATTCCTATCGAGCACTCAAGGATAGATTGTCCTACATTGAGGGCAAATATAAAAAATTGAAGGTAGAGCACAAGACACTGATTGGCTACGTGCAACACTTGTCCCGTCCTTGTGGGCAAGAGAACCTGGCAATTGAGCTTCTAGCTGAATTTTCCAGGGAGTCAATCAGTGGTTTAGAAGATTTGAAAAGGATGACACAACAGGCAGACAAGTGGGTTGCTAGTGTGCGTACAGAAACAAGAAAGTTCATGGAGGATCTTGCACATGCCTATGGGCAAGCTTCCGATATTATGGCTAGGATGGATGCAGTTAACCATGCTTGGGATGAAGCTCACATCTATCAAACGAGAGTTGTTCTCCGCTTAGGGGCTTTGATGAGCATACCTCTACAGGTTTTGGTTGAGGGAGGTGTGATTCAGCAGGGGGATAGATATGACTTCGCCGGATGGTACTCTTCAGTGGTCACAGGCCGAGGATTCTACAATGCATCACAGGCAGATTCTGTCAGGGTCAGAAAAGCCATGACAAATATCTTAGATGGAATCCTCAACACCTTGGAGGCAATCTTTGCCAGAAGGTTGACTGCTGAAGAAGTAACTGCAGATGGATTGAAGAGCAGATTGACACCATTCTTTTCCGAGGTGAAGACCTTCACACAGGACAATTTCGAGAACTCTGCCACGTTCTCCAACCTCATACAGAACACCCAGGACGCCCTTGTTTCCTGGAAGAAATCTTGTGCTCGACATGGGCAAATAGTTACAGTTTTGGAGTTTCAGCTGGATCACATTCCTCCCATTTCGGATCAGGAAGTGGAGGCAGTGTTGGACAGGTTCATCAGATTTGCAACCAGCGAGAAGGAGAAGGGAAACACCCTTCTGGATGACGACTTTCTGGAGAGAGACAATGTGCATTGATGGCAGATAGTGGTTCGTGATGAGGAGTGGAGAATCTACAGCGCATTCATTGCCCCACTCCTCTCAGTGGCAGTTTTTAGGGCTAAAACCCTAATTAGGGCTTAGGTGGCTCGATCTGGGCCTTCTATTGTAATTCAATCTAAGTCGTCCATTGGACTGGGCTAGATATAAAAGGGGCATCCCCCCTCATTTGTAAAAAATGAGAATTAGAGATAGATCAAAGCTCGACAGAGATAGAGATTGATAGAAGTTAAGATAGAGCTAGGAGTTGGCTTAGTTTGGAAAGGAAAGAAAGACTTTCCCTTTGAAAGTTTTTGCAAAAGATTGTTGTGCAAGACTCTCATAATACAAGGATTTCATTGATTGGTGACTTCATTTTGCATTGTGGGTAGTTGATAAGATCTTTTCGTCTTTCTGATTCAAGTAGAGTAAAGTAGAGTAAAGTAGATTTTGTTTTCATGCAAGTAGTGTTAACTGTGGAATGTGGCATTAGTTTGAGCACATCTCCCTATATCCATACCACTAGCGGGCTTGCTGACGGTAAGTCTGCCCTGCGTGGTCAACTGGAATTTTAGCACCTAACTTCGGTTGTGATTTGTTTGTTCACTTGCTTCGTTGTGAAGGGGTGTGCACGTTGAATCTCAATTTGAATATCTTATCCATCCTTTGAAGATTGCATCAGCTTTGTCAGAGTTGTCCGAAGGGGAGACGAAACAAAGTTTGGTTTGGGGATTGTTGGAGCTAGTCTTTGCCTTCTACCCTTAGAGATAGATTGTAGAATTCCTATCCCTTTTTCCTTTAAATTTAGTATTTCCCGGTCAGTTCAAATATCAGAGCAATATCGTCAAATCATTCATATCCTAAACAGCTTCGCTAGAGTTGAACAATTACGTAAGTCCCCTTGGAATACCTAGCATATTCACATCAACTAACTGAGTCTATTCGCAATAAAAGGAACCTTGGAGTTGAACACATGAACTTTCACACAATCTTAGCATGTGGAATACTTTGATCAAGAGAGAATAGAGTGACTGTTGGACATTTTATTCTGTGCTGGCGTTGTCATAAAACACAAGTCAACAGGGAAGAGCAGAAACATCTGTGTATATTGTTGTTTGATCTATGTATATGAAAATTGCCTAACTCTTAGTAAATTGTTGTGGGTCTGAGCTAGTGATGATAATTAATGATTGCATTGCTTGATTGTTACAAACTCTAGTAGATTGTGAATATAATGGTGCTTATGTTGTTCAGCAGTAAGAGAATTGAGTTGACAAGGGTAAAGTCAGCTTATATTCCAGGTTTTGAAAATTCATACAACAATGTCAATGCTCAGATTTGGGTATATCTAGTGTTTCTGAAACTATCTTTGTATACATGATTTTTGGGAGCATTTGGAAAGGACTGAACTTGTATTTTTTTGTAACCAACACTGTATTAATCCTTTCCCAAACCTGGCAATCTTGTTTATGATAAATACTCTGGTTTTATGGGCTCACTGCTCATGTGAATGAAACCTGTAATATATAAAAAAACATATATCAGAACTGTAATGTTTGATTTGCTTATTACTCATATCTGGTGATGAGTAAATAACCCTAGGGATATTACATTGGTATCAGAGCTTTTGCATCTTGCTAGCCTGTGTTTGTAATGCAAATTATTGAGCTTGAGTGGAAGAGAATTAAGGTACCAACAAAGGGAGAAGAAGAAAGAGGCAGCCATGAGTGACAGAGATGAAGACAACCCTCAAGAATTTATTAGAAAAAGCAAAGCGTTTTAGTCTTTTTAGATTGATATGAGGGGCACTATGGTGAAGATGGTCCAACTTCTAAGAGGCCTAAATCAGCAACTGAGTGTTGGTAGGCCTATTCAAAATGGTATCAAAGGGAACAGTTTCGGTGGTGAAAGGGTTTTAGCTAAACCGAACCCAAGAACCTTGAGAGCCAGATTCCTAGAAAGGGAAGGGGTAGCACCCATGAAAGAAGAGCAACCTACTCAAGGAGATGAAATGACAAGACTTCATGATGAATACAATACCTAAGTGTTGTCATATGACGAGACATGTTTTTCACGAAGTACTATGAGATGAAGACAAGGAATGGGCATAGGAGGAGAAGGTGCAAATATTAAGAGCCAAAATAATCATTCTTGAAAGGGGGAGAACCCAAGATGATGGAACCTAAAACAATGAAGGGTATAACACAGACAAAATTACAAGAGGATGTCGAGAAAGAAGTTGTGATAGTGGATTAGGAAGAAAAAATGATGTTACTAGGCATCATGGAGCAAGAACAAGAGGACCCCAATTGGCAAGTTGAAGGTGAAGATTCCTTGTTGATTTCTAACGATTGTGTGTACCAGCAAAAGACTGATGAGGTGAAGGTGGGAAAAACTCCATTTGTTGGGTACGAAGAATTCAAGTTGAAAGAAGACATGCTGAATGATGTAATATCTTTCAAGCTTCCAAATGATGAGCCATCGATTGATTTACGGAGCAGCATCGTGGATGGGTATACATTTGTGAAGAACGTTTTGGTTAAACCTAATTCAAGATTTTTGAATCACAAGAATGGTGTTGAGGATATCTCAACAAACTCTCTTTCAGTGAATGAGGATGGGCATTTTGTTTGCACCTAGAAGTATGAAAATGTTTCAGATTTGTTGCTTCCTATGTCATTGTAGAATTTTTTGTCACCATGGAAAGCATGCAAAAGAAGGTGATATAGTAAGAGATACAACTTGTAGTATAGGGCATGTGGACACTTTGATTCAAGTTTATGATTGGTTTTGCATATGGGATCCACATGACCTTTTGATGGTCAAAGTGGATAAAGACATTTTGGTTGAAAGGAAATTTATGAGGGATCATATAGGATTGGTTGTGCATCCTAGCCACATTATGAAGGATCAAGATTCACAGTTCCTAGATCACTCTTGGGACCTAAGTACCACACTTGAAGACAAGATCGTAGGTGATGGCCAAATGGAGATGGTCACCTCAGGGTGCTTGATGCTAGATGAAGGTAAGAAAATTAGGTGTCATTTTGATGTTCAAATTTTTGTAACTAAGTTTAGTATAGTGTTTTGGGTATCAAGCTACAAGCAAGTTGGAGGGCTCATGAAAGATGAGACTACAAATACCTAGCATCATGGAAGACAAACAATTGGTCGTCCTTTTGGGTGAACAAGAGATATGCAAAGATTTATATATCATGGGTCTTGGAGGGATCGGCAAAACATGGAGCTTGCATTGGCAGCATTTAATAAGAGAGTTCACTATGGAGTTGGAATCAAATAAAGAAGAGATAGAACTTCAAGGCATTGAGAAAGGAGATCCTAGAGTTGCCAAGGCTATGAGGATGAAAGATGATTTGGTGACAATCACAATTTTTTCCAAAGGTAAGGTGCTTGATCATAATGGTATTTGGTTTATTTTGATTATGCTCAATATTGCACTTCTAACTTCTAAGGTGACCAAGAAAGGGGATAATTATTAAATGGAACTTGTTGGTTGAGGAACACCAATTTGGCATAGCTGGGATGAATATTGGTTGCAAAAAACATGAACCACGAACCTTTTTGAGGATGATTCCAAATTTTAGATAATCTGTCCTCAACATATCCATCATTGCCTACATTTTCCTTGCAGCCAAAAAAGAGTTTTCAGTCACGTGTTGGGGGAGTTTCCAACTAATTATCATTGTTGAGTGTTTTTAGCTAGCACAAGGTGGTTTCCAGCCATTACATTCCTAATTCCAAGAAAAAAGCTGCAATGTTACAGCCATGGTATGATGTTTCTACTGATTACCTTGGTAATCTCATGTTTTGAACTGATATTTTCCCCCATGAGTAGCTATAGGTCCATTCAGATATTGGGAATGTCTCCTTACTTAATGTGTTGAGTAGAAGGTCTCATCTTTTGGGAAGTCTAAATGCCAATAGTCTAGCTAATATATCAGTATTTGAAAAGAAATTCCAAACCAGCTATGATTGTTGCAACCACCTACCAGCTCGCATACAATTTGATTTGAATTATCTTTCAAGTGGTAAGGCATGGGGAAAAATGGTAAGAGTCTGTAATGTCCCCAATTTAGCCCTACGCTCTTCTTGTGGTTTTAGCCTATTTCTGGAAACTCGTAGGCTAAGTAGAATGGAAAATTAGGGTTTCCTATTTTATAGGAGGTTTCAGATGCATTTTTGAAGGCTTGCATGTGAGAGTTTGGAAGTGTGTTTCTGGGAGTTTTTCTAGGTTTTCAAAGAGCTTCAGAATGGTGTAACATGCATCTCCATCTGATAACCTTTCTAGGCACTTACTATTTATAGTAAGTCACGTTGGCTTCCCGGTTTGTGTTCAGAAGGCATTTCAAAACACTTACTATTTATAGTAAGTCATGATTACTGTTCAGATGAAGTTAACTTACTATTTTTGGCATTGGCTATTTTTAGTAAGTCTAATTATGGCAGTGGCACCATCAACAGTCTTGCTCAGGTCATCATTCTATTTCTGGCAAAATCAGTTGGAGTGTTGGTTTTGGTCTTGGCTTCTATCTCTCCTTGGACTATGTCCCAGACTTACTCAATTTTCATATCTTGAAGTTGTACCCCATGCCTAGGCTTGATGTCTTTAAGTTGTCTTAATGAAGGGGACATAGGGGGGTCGATTGTTATATGCATTTAAATGTTATTTTTAAATGCTATTGTGCAACTTAAAGTTGGACGCCAAAAAGGTGAGGATTAATAGTTATTTAAAATCAAAATAAAGTGACTATTGAGAAATGGCGTCCCTTGGAGGAATTGAATAGTTTCTTGATTGGCAGTTACAGATTGCTTCATTTGCCATTTGAAGCTTATATATTGTTGCCTTGCTCTTTGTATGGCATCTTGGAAAATTGAATAGTAAGGTTATGCTGTTGGTTTGAATCCAGAACCTGGTTAAGGGGAAGCTTAGCGAACTCAATCCATCCTTCGGGCCTGCAACTATGGCTTCCTAGGTGGATTATCATGGCTGTATTTGACTTTGAAATACAGACGAAGCTTCAATTGTTGGAATCGAACAGGTTGCTGATGTAAAACCTATTTTTGCAAGTTGTTGTTTTGGCCTGGCTAAAGCTGTTTTCTGTTCATAGCTTCAAGTCAGATTTTTGTTTGGTTCTGGGTGTTAGCCCAGGCTGTTCTATTGTGGAGGGCGCCCCTTTCTGCAAGTTTGCAGATTTTATCTTGGAGTTTCTGATTTTTGGGAGAAGGTCGACCCTTCTTGAAGGCCGTACCTTCCTTCTTGCTGCCTTGGGAATCGTGCTATCTGTTTCTCTCTGTTTGAGGCTCGTTTTCTTAGTGGAGGTTGGACGTCTAGCTCTTAGCTGTTGATTGGCTGTGGTATGAGAGCTTTCCGAGCTGAATTGGAGAAGATACGTCCAATTTGGTGAATTCTATGCCTATTGATTTGATTTTCTGTATTTCCTGTTTCTGATCAGATTAGTTTGAAATTGTTATAATGCTGTTCTAAGTTTCTTTCTATATATTTTTGGCATTGTAAATGTTAGAGGAAGTGATACTCTAACCATTGGACATTTTGGGAATTCATGGTTGTCACATTGCAGCTATTTATTAATCATTTGTAAGTTGTTAGTAGTACTAACAGCAATTTGTTTGTTTGCTGCAAATTACTTTGTTGTATTCCCCCCACGTAATAAAGTGGTTGTGTGGATTGTATACCCCCCACAATTTAAGTGGAAGTGAGGTTAATTGGCTGGCTTGCTGCCTTTAAATGTTTGTAATAATCACACCCACGAAATAAGTGGAGTATTCCCACCGCTTGTGGATGCCTGCATTTGCAGAAGTTGTATTTCAGTTTAATATCTAGCATTCCACCATATGCTAGCACCTTGCCTTGCAAAAGGATCTTGCGTGCACATTCTTTGTGTTGAGTTTAGCTCTCTATTTTCAGTTGTTAATCAAGTTATTAGATCCTAGGAATCCTCTGACCATATGCTTGCCCCTCCTCCTTAAATGGTTTTAGGGCACATTCTTGGTTAGAGTTGTTTCAGATGTGTTCTGGTTTAGAGCTAATTCTTAATAGGTGCATGATTTGCATTGTTGTGACTGAAATTTAAAGGCAAAAATTAAGGGGTATATTTCAGTGGTATCAGAGCTTGTTTTTCTGCCATCCTATGTGTTCAACACTTCAGAAACAGATGAGAGTCAGAGAAGTCCGTTACTACGACAAAAAGTCGAACAAAGTATTGTTTCAGCCTTAGAAGTTTTAAGGTTGGCAGTTGTTGTGGTTGGTTAAGTCATTGCTTGGAACGAGGAGATAAGTTTGGCAAGATCACTTTACACAGTTGGAAAAAGATTCAATGAAGAATGTTCCTCAGTAGAAGAGGAAATAGTTGTTTTTCATGAGTTGGAACTGTGTATGAATCAAGTGAACCAGTCACCTTCTGATTTGATGAAAAGAGCCTTAACTCCTGCAATGATATCCATGAATCAACCCTACTGGTTTATGCATCCTGATGAAGAAGTCAATCTGCTGGTTACTTCCTGTCTTAGTGAGATGATGAGAATCCTGGCACCTATGATGCCTTATGATGATGGTACTATGAAGAAAGTGTTGCATTTAATTGTTGAAGGCTTCCAGGATTTGGATGAGACGGGTAGCAGTCTCTTCCCAAGAAGAGTTGCCATCTTGAAGACGTTTTCCATGCTAAAAACAAGTGTGTTGTTAATTGATTTGGATATGCAAAATCAGATTTATCAATTGTTCCATTATCTCATAAATTCGACATGGAGTGAACAAGGGGAGGATATTTTTGCTGCTGTTAAGAATATTCTTGTTTTGACAATTAATGAAATGGAATTTATTCCTCATATTGTCCAAACAATTCTCTTGGACGCATATGAGCCAATGGAGCCAATTTCCCCTACTACTGAGATTTTGTTCAAAGGATTGTTGCATCAATGTGAAGACAAATTAAAACCTCTTTTGATGAAGACTGTGGAGAACAAAGAGGAGATTGCTAGCGTTGAAGAAGAAGATGAAAATTGGAATCCATTTGATTTTGTATCCAAAATTCAGAAGGATTTTTCTAAAAAACACTTATCCATGCATTCTAGGGAAGAATGTAGTACAACCACAACAGATTTAGAAACACATGAAGAAAATGTTGTGGAAACAAAGGTCAAGGAGACTCAAGATGAAGAGCCAAAGGAGGAATTCCTTGAGACTGAAAAAACATCTTCAGTTGATGATATCTTATTAGCTGATAAATTTCTTCTACACCTTCGTAATTTAGGAGGATTTTGGTTAGAACAACACGAGAAAATGGAAGATGTAGATGACGGAAATCTATCCTTCACAAATATTGAATCTTGTGTTGAAGACAACATGGAGGAGGTGGTGTCTAGTGAGCATAAAACAAAATTTTCTTTGCTCGAAGCCAAGCTGAGACAAAAAACTAATGAATTGGGAGGTTCCATTGATGAGATGTTTAAAAGTGTACAACAAATGTGTGAAAATTTGAGGAGTTCAGCTGAAAGGATCTTTGACATATTTGTACACCAGAGCAGCACAACCCCATCACAACCAATTCATGAAGCATGCAGCTCAAGTTCAATGACAATCGAAAAAGAAATTCAAGTTTTATCCAGACTCGATGATATTCATCGACAGATAGAAAATTTGATTAATGAGGTACCTAGAAGCCGTGATACGTGTTGTATATCTATTGCTGATATGAAGTCTATTAATAATGCTTTGCAAGAATTCAAGTCAAGTCTTGTGCTCATTATTCGTGATAAAGACAAAGTTGCTAATATTGCAGACAAGGCGTTGGAATGGAATGAGTATACTAAAGCAAAATTGCAAGAAGTACATGAGGCTCTAATGGAAGCAGAAAACCAGATTTTTGCGGCTCAATGTTCATGGGAACAAGAAAATAAAGGAAGAGTTGAAGAGATTCAGAAAATTCTTGATGAGCTTGATCTCATACAAGAAACGTTTGAGTTGGAATGTTGTCCTTAAAGGCAGGAGTACCTGAATTCTCATCAAAAGTTTTTCAGGCCTTTGATAATGCCTTGTATGAAGATGGTGCTAGTGGGACTTATGAAAACCCTCTTTTTGAGAATGATGAGAGAAATTCTTCCAGTCCTATTGATGGAGGAAGACATAGTAGCATTGAAAAATTGAGGCATGAGGATGAATCCATTTCCGTTCCTAGCTCATCCTTTTTGCAGGAAGTAGAGAATCCGGAAATTAGAAGGGATGAAGAAATTCTTCCCGAACAACAACGAATAATTGCTTGGCATTCTGATGAAGAATTTATTCAATTTTTGATGAGGTTGCTGGTTAGTTTTATGTCCGGTTTTATGTTCGCTCCAACTTCCTTGAGAGTAACTAACTTCAGAATTGAGATTGATGAAGGATTTATTGAATCTCTCCGGCAATTCACAACTCTTGGTTTTGAATTTAGATTTGTTGAATACTTCCTGGAATTTCAAGAGGTGTCTATTCAAATGGAACGTTTGAGTCAGAGGGTCCAGTTGAGAGCAGTTCTCCGTCTGAGAAATGGTTCATCAAAGTTGATGACTTGGGATCCTGGTATATTTCTTCGAATTGAGAAAAAAATCAAACCTAAAAGGGTGGAATTGTCACTTGGTGTTATGTTCATTCACCGAGGTATTGAAGATTGCTCCTTAATCAGCAGTTGGATGGTAAATTATTTCTATCAGATGAAGGTTTGGAGGGATATCATGTTCAGAAATTATTCATTTGTGACAATGGGAAGTTTGATTAAGGCGCCACTAGCCTTATTCATGAGCAGATATGTTTATTTTGTTGCAGATTTTCCATATTGCAGCTGCTGTTTATTGTTTGGAATGCTGATTTTTCATGAATCAGATTTTCAAATGTTTAAATCAGACTTGTTAGTTGATGAGAGTCTTCTTTTTCAGACCTTTCAGTCAACTATTATGACTGATTTCAGGACCCAAAGGAGAAAAGGATTGTTTTAGTATAGCCAAAAATCATGTAAGGGATGTTCTCTAATGAAGATCAGTGGCCTTTTCCGTGTTCTCTCTTATACCAATGATTGGAGCAGCAAGTTGGAAATTGTTTTTTACAAGGTGGAGTTTCAAGAGGTGAAATTTGTGAGTTTTTCTTACAGTCATATCAGTTATATCAGTTTGACTCACAAAAAACGTTCTAAGTCTTCGTGGGAGTTTGAAGACGTGATGGAAGTTCCTATGCAAGGAGTTGCTCTTGCCTTTGCAAGAAGTATTGGAAGTCACTTATACTGTCGTGACTCAGTTTGCTGCTATGAGGAGTTATGTTTTGGAGTATGCTTATGATTTGAGAAGATTATTTCCATTATTGCACAAAAATGTATTAGACTGCATTGTTATAGTTTTAGACTGTTCAGAACTTTTCGGTCAAGGAATGCTACAAGATTTTGTTCTCACGAATGTCAGGGTTGTCAGAATGGGTTACATTTGTGGAAGGACAAAACATTTTCAGAATTTTGATTGTGTTGATGAAATCAGTGCGGTGCAGCATCAGCATGGTGGATTGTTACAGGAATGGATTCCTTTTGGCACGGTAAGGATCAAATTGTCTACTTGGAGTGTGGTGGTATTGCTTGAGGACAAGCAATTTTGGGAAGGGCGGATTGTAATGTCCCCAATTTAGCCCTATGCCCTTCTTGTGGTTTTAGCCTATTTCCGGAAACTCGTAGGCTAAACAGAATGGAAAATTAGGGTTTCCTATTTTATAGGAGGTTTCAGATGCATTTTTGAAGGCTTGCATGTGGGAGTTTGGAAGTGTGTTTCTGGGAGTTTTTCTAGGTTTTCAGAGAGCTTTAGAATGGTGTAACATGCATCTCCATCTGATAACCTTTCTAGGCACTTACTATTTATAGTAAGTCACGTTGGCTTCCCGGTTTGTGTTCAGAAGGCATTTCAAAACAATTACTATTTATAGTAAGTCATGATTACTGTTCAGATGAAGTTAACTTACTATTTTTGGCATTGGCTATTTTTAGTAAGTCTAATTATGGCAGTGGCACCATCAATAGTCCTGTTCAGGTCATCATTCTATTTCTGGAAAAATCAGTTGGAGTGTTGGTTTTGGTCTTGGCTTCTATCTCTCCTTGGACTATGTCCCAAACTTAGTCAATTTTCATATCTTGAAGTTGTACCCCATGCCTAGGCTTGATGTCTTTAAGTTGTCTTAATGAAGGGGACATAGGGGGGTTGATTGTTATATGCATTTAAATGTTATTGTGCAACTTAAAGTTGGACGCCAGAAAGGTGAGGATTAATAGTTATTTAAAATCAAAATAAAGTGACTATTGAGAAATGGCGTCCCTTGGAGGAATTGAATAGTTTCTTGATTGGAAGTTACAGATTGCTTCATTTGCCATTTGAAGCATATATATTGTTGCCTTGCTCTTTGTATGGCATCTTGGAAAATTGAATAGTAAGGTTATGCTGCTAGTTTGAATCCAGAACCTGGCTAAGGGGAAGCTTAGCGAACTCAATCCATCCTTCGGGCCTGCAACTATGGCTTCCTAGGTGGATCATCATGGTTGTATTTCACTTTGAAATATAGATGGAGCTTCAATTGTTGGAATCAAATAGGTTGCTGATGTAAAACCTGTTTTCTGTTCATAGCTTCAAGTCAGATTTTTGTTTGGTTCTGGGTGTTAGCCCATACTGTTCTACTGTGGAGGGCGCCCCTTTTTGCAAGTTTGCAGATTTTATCTTGGAGTTTCTGATTTTTGGGAGAAGGTCGACCCTTCTTGAAGGCCGTACCTTCCTTCTTGCTTCCTTGGGAATCGTGCCAACTGTTTCTCTCTGTTTGAAGCTCGTTTTCTCAGTGGAGGTTGGATGCCTAGCTCTTAGCTGTTGATTGGTTGTGGTATGAGAGCTTTTTGAGCTGAATTGGAGAAGATACATCCAATTTGGTGAATTCTATCTCTGTTGATCTGATTTTCTGTATTTCTTGTTTCTGATCAGATTAATTTGAAATTGTTATAATGCTGTTCTAAGTTTTTTTCTATGTCTTTTTGGCATTGTAAATGTTAGAGGAAGTGATACTCTAACCATTGGACATTTTGGGAATTCATGGTTGTCACATTGCAGCTGTTTATTAATCATTTGTAAGTTGTTAGTAGTACTAACAACAATTTGTTTGTTTTTTGCAAATTACTTTGTTGTATTCCCCCCACGTAATAAGGTGGTTGTGTGGATTGTATACCCCCCACAGTTTAAGTGGAAGTGAGGTTAATTGGCTGGCTTGCCGCCTTTAAATGTTTGTAATAATAACACCCACGAAATAAGTGGAGTATTCCCACCGCTTGTGGATGCCTACATTTGCAGAAGAAGTTGTATTTCAGTTTAATATCTAGCACTCCACCATATGCTAGCACCTTGCTTTGCAAAAGGATCTTGCATGCACATTCTTGGTGTTGAGTTTAGCTCTCTATTTTCAGTTGTTAATCAAGTTATTAGATCCTAGGGATCCTCTGACCATATGCCCGCCCCTCCTCCTTAAATGGTTTTAGGGCGCATTCTTGGTTAGAGTTGTTTCAGCTGTGTTTTGGTTTAGAGCTAATTCTTAATGGGTGCATGATTTGCATTGTTGTGATTGAAATTTAAAGGCAAAAATTAAGGGGTATATTTCAGAGTCCTTGGAACACGAGGTAACCTTCTAGGAGAGAGGATCCACATTGGGAGCAGGCCTTGGTCACAGCCCAAGGGAGAGGAGGTAAAATTTCAAGGCAATGTTCATCTAGAGGGAGTTGTACATAAGAACTTTCAAGATGTTGACAAGTTTGATGTAAGAAGCTCAAAGTCAGTTTTATTTTCACAAGTTTCTTGAAGGAAGAACAAGAGATGCTCACATTTTTCCACTTTGCTGCACAAGAAACATGACAGAGACTACTGACCTCATAATGCTAACTTTGGGTCTGCTGAGATCACTTATTCCAGCCACTATACTCCACCATTTGCATCCCTACACATGTACTCAGTTATAGGATTGGGTGACTTTCAGTTTTTTGTTGTTATTGGAGTGTCTCCAATAAGTGTGGATGTTTCCAGCCTCTATGTTGCTAATTCTTGTAGGGGATTGCACCATTTTACTACTATTGATATTCAGGGTTTCTGATTTTTGGATGTTGTTCAGCTACTAGTTTGCAATTTTGTGGAAATTTTTCATGCATCATGCTGTTTATAACAGGTTTCAATCATCGGAGCAGCCGAAAACTATTTTTCCTACTACTGCAATGTTGATGTGGATTCAGGTTAGAATGAATTTTAGTTGATTAGTCCACACTCAAGAAGGTTCTAGCATACAGTACAGTAGAAGTATCCATTAGATCTTGAGGTAGTCAACATCAGGCTCATTTTGAAATCAGAGTAGTGCAGCAGAAATGTGGTGACAAATTCATATGGAAGCCCATGATCATTTGGGGGTTTGTGGATATTTTTAGCCATCATCATGAGCATATGAGGTGGTCGCCTCAGCTTAAACCAAGTCGAAGAAGGAGAGGTTTGCATAGTTCTCTTAAACAAAAGTTGTGCCATTTAACAAGTATAGGATCCCAGCTCTACAAACACGACATCATGACTCAGCACATGGGCATGGTGATACTTGAACATTTGGTCTTGCAATTGTTCGAGGACAAGCAATATTTTAGGTGGGAGGACTGTCATGTCCCCTCCACTCAAAGGGAAAATTAATTCTATTATTAATGCTTTAAAAGTGTTTCCTTAACACTATAATAATATGTTTTATAATATAAAAATAAAAATATATATGCTAATAATACTAAATATTTAATAATAATGAATAATAAGCTCCTTGAGACTGACTTCATTTTGAAATTATGCTGGCACCAATTCTCTTTTGGAGGCCAACCTGGCTGTGGTTGGATCAATCAGTTATAAATAAAAGTGTTTTTGGTCATTCAAAGGGCATCAGAGGATTTTTGGACATTTTCATCTGATTTTTGCACAAGCAATAGCAGATATGAAAACCTCTGGGATTACTCACATGAGTTGGGACAAAATCCCTTCCTAAGCCCTTGGCAACTTCACCCAGAAGTTGCAGGCTGAGATAACCATAATTTGGTGTTACTGAATTGAGCGCCATCTAGGGTTTAGGTGAAGTGAAGGAAGTCAAAGGGCATAATAGATTAGAAATAACCCTAGTGCCTATTTATTAAAACTGTGTTGGGACAGCAAGAATTCACCAATCCAAATCATGGAAATTGAGATCATCCTGGGCAACACACTGAAGACATTGGTTTACAAATTCTCATCGCCACAACCAAAGGGTAGCAGAAGTGTGCAAGAGGAACATTTTCAGATCTGCTCAAGTATATTCTATGAGTGTCCATCTTTGCATAGGTGAACTACTCCTATTCAGACATAGTGCTAACCAGTAGAAGTAAATGGAACATTAGGAGAAGCGGAAGCACATCAACATGGGCAGAGGCTTGATCAAACTGCTATCAACACTTCCCTTGTATCTTTCCCAACTCTGGGTAAGAGCAGAAACATCTGAAAACTTGTATATTGTTGTTTGATCTCTGTATATGAAAATTGCCTAGCTCTTAGTAAATTGTTGTGGGTCTAAGCTAGTGATGATAATTAATGATTGCATTGCCTGATTGTTACAAACTCTAGTAGACTGTGGATATAATGATGCTTATGTTGTTCAGCAGTAAGAGAATTGAGTTGACAAGGGTAAAGTCAGCTTATATTCCAGATTTTGAAAGTTCATACAACAATGTCAATGCTCAGATTTGGGTATATCTAGCATTTTTGAAACTATCTTTGTATACATGATATTTGGGAGCATTTGGAAAGGACTGAACTTGTATTTTTCTGTAACCAACACTGCATTAATCCTTTCCCAAACTTGGCAATCCTGTTCATGATTAATACTCAGGTTTTAGTGGCTCATTGCTCATGTGAATGAAATCTGTAATATATAAAATAATATTCAAGCATATAAAAGTGACACATGTCCAAAATTTAGGAAATAGAGACAAGGAATTATATTATTATAAGAAAATTTAGAATACATATGCCAATAACATGGCCAATAACATGGCCAATACATAAGGAACTTATTGCTTACAATAGACCACATGGTCGAGAACACGATAAGACAATGAATTATTACATGGACCTTCCTGACAGGATTCTTCCGACATTCAACTTCTTCAACCACATCAAGGGCAAGAACATTGCTGGAGCGTGTTTCCACCCAACCACAAAGTGATTCACTTCCCCGGGATTCTTCTTAAAAGAAGAATACCCGACCCAACACGAGGAAAAATAGTTATGAAAACTGATTGGAGTAATGGAATGACATAACCACATCTAATGATAACATGGTATACTCAACAAGGAAAACACCCAAAACAAGCATGCATTGAAGGATATGCAGATATCAACCACATTGAGCAATAATACAGTTCATCTTCTATGTTACTTGGGCCATATTTTCTTATAAGCAATGAGGCATAATCTTGCAAATAAGTATAACACTAACATGATTATTTGTCTATATGCATGCAAGCATATCAATAAATGAAGATATAATAGTAATAAAACAATCTTTTCAGAAACAAATACAATTCTATAATCATGGGGTTTTTAAATAGAAAAGAATAAACAAGTATGAAATTTAGAAGGTATAGCTCATGTATGTATGTATATACATAAATATAATTACATATGTGTTTGTATATATTTATGAGTATACATTCTTATGCAAATAATTATCAAAGATTGACTAAAAAGAGTTCCTATTTCTTCCTTCCTACATGAAAAGTTGTATAACCATTAAACATGTAATGTATAATGCTGGATCAAAAAGGGTTTTCACATAAACATTCAAGTACTTGATCTATGGTTGTTTTGCATATTTAAAATGAAAAAAGAACTGAATGAATATAATGGTTTTCATACCTTTATCAAAATCCTTCATACTTTATTCATTCCAGTGTATCAAGAAGTAAGAATTTAAAACTACTGTAGTTCAATAGCGTAGATAACAAAAACAAATATATGCTTCTAATCTATGCCCTCATA
This sequence comes from Sequoiadendron giganteum, assembly GCA_007115665.2. Lineage (NCBI taxonomy): Eukaryota > Viridiplantae > Streptophyta > Pinopsida > Cupressales > Cupressaceae > Sequoiadendron > Sequoiadendron giganteum. The sequence goes on along the minus strand of CM021100.1, from coordinate 323,841,137 downwards.
CTTCAGTTGAATGTAAGCTCTAGACTACACAAGATAAGAGTTTCCTGACGCATGACTATAAATAAGATATTTGACTTAACCACAATAGTATTGAAAATTCACTAAGAATCAAGAAGTGTTAAATCAAATAAAACAAAAGAATTGATTTCAAGGAATTATAATTAACCATAAGAATCACAATATCGATGATTTAAAACAAAATAATAAAATAATGTTAGATTTTATGACTAATTAAGTAATCCATCAATAGAATTCGATATTAAATTACTTATTTGGATTAAAACTCTTTTCTGGACAAGAATCTCTTGTGGAAAAGTTTTAATTGATTGTTTTGATGCCTGATTTACGGTCGTTGAGGTAAATATGATAAGCAAGATGATATTTAGAACTAAAGAGTTGATGCCATGGAGATGACTATTCAGTATTTAGTCTTTCAGAGTTACAAAGAATAAAAGAAACATTGGAATATGTTCAAATAAGGTTATGAGAGAAGAGGCCAAAAGAGTGTTGAATACATTTGACATTACATTCGATAGATTTAATATTCGCCTAAATTTGATTTCAGAATATGAAAACAAAATGGATAAATGGATATCCTGATGACTACGGGTAAACTGTACCAGTGGAACTTGATGTACAACAAAAGGGACGTTGCTTTATGCATTTTACCTCCAGGATTTTTTAAAAATATATTTTATAGCACATAGCCAAATGAAAGCAATCAAAAAATGCAACACATAAGACAATGAACACCACAAGATACCCTGGGAAAACCCTCCTACTCGAGGGAGAGAAACCTAGAAAATATATCACTTATATATTCAGGAATAAGAGCAGAAATCTGCTTACAACTTAGGCCCAACACAAGGCCGAATTTGATACAATGAACAATAGCACCTCTCCTAGATGCGAAGATACAAAATGAATATGTTTCCCCTTGAAATCAATCTGCTGTCACAATATGATGATCTGCTGATCAAGATAATGATCTTCTGCACAAGTGCGAACTTCAATTATGAAGATCAGCTGCTCAAGATGATAATCTGCTGCACAAGTGCGAACTTCACAATCTACTGCTCAAGATGATGATCTACTGTTCAAGTGCGAACTTCTTCTAGGAGTGCGAATATGAAAAAGAATGAACTTAATGATCAAATGAGCAAACTCCACCTTGTATACATACAAAATAATGTGACTCTTCATGTAGGTTGGCCTCATAAAGAATTAGCAAATATTAAATATTATTTCTTTAAGTCGGCCCCATTTAATTATTCACAATAATTAAATATTATATTATGTTGCCAAGTGAAGCGCTTCTTCACTTTAATAAATAAATGAATAGCCGTTAGGCTATATGAATTTATTGTCCAATAATCAAGGCAGAAGTATGTAGCCCGAAGCTACAACATCAACAACACCAACCAACACCCCTTAAAATGCTCATAACTCTCCAACCACCCAACGAAATGACCTCAAATTTATTGCAAAGTGAAGAGCGGGTCTAGGCGTCCAACTTCAAACAAAAAAACACCCCAAACCAAGCAATATATCTCATGCATGGATCCCAATTCACCTCTAGAAATGATACGGCCTCCCTAGGAAGGTCAATCTCCTCTCTAAATTTTGGTTCTCTACTAAAAATCACCAAAACTTGTGCAAGGGGTCACCCAAGTGATAGAAAGCTTCAGAAGTAGTACCCACAAAAATATCTTGTCTCGTCAACCATGCACAAACCAGCAACATGAAAAACTGATAAACCACTCCAAAATGATCTCCAAACCAAAAAGTAACACACACCCGCACCAAAGAATTGCTAGAAAACATCAAACCCAACACGAACGGAAAGCATAAAGAAAGCCATCACCAATGAACGCACTACTGCAACCTTTGAGTGAAGCTGCAACCACTGTTTAGTTAGGAGTTATCTCTTAAACTCGAAATTGAAGAAAGCTTGGAGGGGTATCGTCCTCAAATCCCAAGAGTCTTGAACCAATTCCGCAACACTTCGTTATTGTAAAATTGCATAACTAAAATGAGAGGGAGAGATGCTTATTTATAAGCCCAAGACCCAAAAGTTCAAATTCCAAATTCCCTCCAAAATGGGATGCCAACTTCTTGGGGCAATATAATATTCATTTTTAAAACACTTGACTTTTCAAACCCAGGCGTCCACTTTACTTGGCATCAAAATAACATTAAAAATACATGTCTTACAAGATAGGATCCAACACATGAGTCCAACTTTTAGAAACAGCTTAAGTTATGTTGCCTAGGCATGGGGGTCCAAGAAGCAACATTAAAATATAACACAACTTAAGTTATTAACCTTTCCTTTTTGAACTCTAAGAATGCTAGGGAAGCCACTGCCAAAACTGCACTGCCACACTGCCAAAAATAGTAACTGAGTGCAAAATTGCTGCCTAACCACATTGTCAGAAATAACACGTACTAAAAATAGCATATTGCTAAAAATAGTAAGTGATTCCAAACACCATTTGAGCACATTCCGAGTAGCTATTGGAACTTACTAAAAATAGTAAGTCCATAAATAGGCAATGCTAAAACTAGCAGTGACTGCCCACCAAAGCTCTCAGAAAACCCAGAAGAACCCAAAAAACATACTGGCAAATTCCTGCAACCAACTCTTGAAAAGCCAGAAAGATACCTCCAAGAACATAGGAAACCCTAAAACTGCCTCTGAATAGCCTACAGGCTCCCTAAATAGGCTAATGGTCCTTGAAGTGACTAGGACTAAGAAGGGGGCATTACAATTCATTTGACACCTCTAGATTATCGTTGAGAACAAAGGATGGAAGAACTGATTTCAGCAACAGAAATGACGGCAGAGAAACAAACTTTGCAAGATGCTTGAGAAGTCAAATGCTTTGCTTCATACCGCTGCAAATTCACATGAGGCATATCATATCTGTACAGTTGAGAGCTGATTTAAAGTTTGGAAAAGAGAAGTTATAAACATCTGTTTTTCCTGTCTGATTAAGAGAATCAATGGTTGGATTATGAACAGCTAAAATATCCACAGGTGTGTAGATATGCATTAACCATCCCAAATATAAAACATATGATCAAATTGAGGGAGGGTCAGAAGCTGTAACACCCACCCAGTCTAGGGTGTCAACGAGATTTAATGGGAAATCACTTTTGGAGAAGGGACCAGATAATATCATAATACATTGTGTTCCCAAGTAGAAAAACAACAGGATGTTCATTTGACACATCCAAAGTAGCCTCAAGATCAACCAATGGAAGAACTGATTTCTGCAACAGAAATGGCTGTAGTAGTTAATGATGATGATACTGAACAGCACAACTCTGCCTCTGGAAAGCAAAGTCTAGGCAATCAGGAGACTAGCTATTTCTTATAGGATGGTAGCGTAGGTAGCCTATGGGGTGGTTGATGCATTTTGCACATATATATTAGCAACAAATAAAATTAGTTATATTATGATGCTGGACAATTTAATATGTAGTTTCTATCTATGGATTTAGTTTGGAAAATGATATCATGAAAGCCATAGCCCTTGATGATAACTCTTCATTCATATTTATTTGGACAATGTGAAGAAAAAGAAATGTCGTATTTGGGCAATTCATAGGTGTTATTTTCTCTCTCCTGGTTTTCATTATTGGTGTTACCTTTCTTTTCTACATCTGTCTTTGCGGAAGCAATGGGAATCATCTTATCTTGGGAATTCATAGCTGTTATCTGATTATATGCCTTCCAAAAGGTATCACTAGAATTATTTTAAAAATGTGTTATTTATGGTTCTTAGCTTTTTTTCAGATCCCTCAGCAATGGTTGTGGATGTAGAGGCAGAAGTAAAAGACAAGGACTGAAAGAGGACATCTAACTTGGCAGGTTAGTTTCTTTGTGTTTCAGACAACATAAATGAAGGATTCTCATGATGGTATGCCAATGTATCAAATTATCAATTACTCTTCAGTAATATTTTTAGCAACTGCTTGTCACTTTTTGTTGTCCTTTGTGGAGTACTCAAGGATTGCCATTTAGCTTTTCTTCCATAAATACAATTCATGCCCAGTAGATTGTTTCAATGATTTTTTCATTTTTTCTAGCCATGTGGGCCCTCGTGATCATTAGGTAATATAAACTCAGTTAACCATATCATTGTGAAATGTATTGCAAAAAAAAGTTCTGTTTGAAAGATATGCTATGAAAGCATAATTACTGTATTGGTAGAAATGTCATTGCAGTTATTCTCAGCGTTCCTTTATTTTACTAAGGTATGTGGGGATGGGGAGATATATCTTGAGGATGGTTGGAGATATCCCGTAAGTATAGGAGATGTCACAGGGGACCAAATTCCCAAAATATAAGAAGAAAAAAAAAAACTATTTAATCACATGTGAATTGATACAAGTTATTATAAACACAATGAAACATTATTTGTCCATTTGACAAAACTAGTTTGCATAGTTTTGAATTCTATGAGGTATACTATTCAGTGATTCATCATATTTTAGATTGTGATCCTTGTTCGTAAGGATTGAATGAAGAAATAAGAATGAGAGCGCACTGATGCACTACATGATGTGTGTGGGACTGATTATTATATTAAAATATTATGGGGGTAACAAATCAGTTATAACATAAAATTACAATGAGAATGTTTACAGGAATTTGAGTTTTTGGTGTTTGATGTTTCCACCACACACAAGAAATCCTTTCCTTCAGATGGTCATGATTCCAGACAACTTGGACTTTAGCTGGTATAAATTTCCTGTACAGTTTGCAACATCTTCCTTCAAACACTATAAATACTTTCCTTCTCTTTCCACCCTATTCAAATTTTCATGACCAGTGTTGTACCCTACTTTTCAGGCTTTCTCAACACCATCAACCTGCTTTGATACCAATGTTGGTAAGGATTGAATGAAGAAGAATGAGAAAGCAATTAAACACTACATGATGTGGGCAGCCTGATTATTATATTAAAATATTATGTGGGTTACAAATCAGTTATAATGAGAATGTTTAGGGGAATGCTTTATCAACATGTTTAGATAAGAAAACATTATTATGGTTATATAAACTTACAATTATTATTTAATACCTCATAATGACTAAACCAGAAACAACCCCAATTTTGTTCCAAAATTTGACAAAGAAAACAGGACAAAGAGGTTTGGTCATTGGATCAGTAGACTACTTATAACATATGGAACAATGAAGATAAATGTCTTCAAGATCAACCACTTGCTGAATGTAGTGATGATGAATCTTGATTGGTTTGGTGCAAGCATGATACATTGGATTCCATGAACATTTTTTGGATTGTGATCCTCAGTAAAATAGGAATTATTGTGATACATAGATATGCTATACATCATCTACCTAGCATAAATAATTTATAAGAGAAAATGGTTTCATGTGTGAGATTTACAAGCCAACAGTGGTAATAAAAACATAGAGCAAACAAAAAATTAGCTAGGCATAGGCAATGGCAATTTCTACTACTTTTGAATCTTTCATTTCCATGCATTCAAAAAATGTTTCAGTGTCACCAACATCTAAGTATGCTATGAAAAATATAATCACTCTCTATTGGTAGAAACAAAATTATAGCTAATATTCCTCTACTTTCCTATGATGGGCACGTGGTGATGGGGAGACATCTTGAGCTTGGAGAGATTCCCTACTTTGAAGGGATGACATAGGGGACTACTTGCCCCAATTTTGAAAAAAAAAGTTTAAACACAAGTAAAATTTATACAAGTTAAGATGAAAAATCAATTTTGATATATCCAACTGATAATTAGATTGCACAATTTTGAATTTTATGAGCAATTATTTTATTTCATGATTCGTCATATTTAAGAATGTGATCTCAAGTAAAATAGGAAATGCGGCTATACATTCGATAATACATAATTGTCTACATAACATATTATCTAATTTTTCCTTGGGGTAGAGATTGATTCACAAGTCATTGAAAGATACAAATATTGGTTGTGTGTTCAAATGTAATGTCCCTGTTTTCTGAGAGATCACCTTGTAGAGCCCACTAGCTTATTTTATTCCCATAAGCTAAGGTGGGAAAAATCAAGGGAATAATTTAATTAATTAAATGTTAAATTGTCCTAAGTCACTTTTTGGACACTTATATTTAATTAATTGGTTTAATTATTAAAGTGACTTTTATTAAATGCATTGATAAAATATTAAATAAAGTCACTTTGGGAAAATCAAATATAATTAAAAATTGAAAGGTGATGAAGAAATAAAAGGTGGTGAAAAGGAAATTATTATCATCTTTTCGAAATTATTATCGGGAAGAATTTGGAGAGCTTGTTCTACAAGTTCTAGAAGCTTGAAGACGAAAAACCTTGTCTTTCATGGTGGATTGGATGAAAACCAATACCATCCAAAGTAGATTCATTGTCGAGTTCACATAGAGCTGCATCGATCAATTGGAAATCTTTTCCAAAGACAAATTTTGAGGTTTGAATGGTTTGAAGAATTTCAATGGAGTAATTATGTTTATGGTCTTATGGATAATATTTATTAATTGCAGCATTCACAACTTACTCATAAGCTAGCCGCACCATGTTTTAGTAAGGAATCCATTAATCATTTTCAAACATTATTAAAAGGGGTGATTGTTTGGTGCCACCTCTTCTAGTGTAGCGATTAAGTCAAACAACCATACACTTGCAAACAGATAGTATTCTCATAGATGATCACAACTAAATCAATGAATCCGTGCCATAAATGATATTCAAGGAAGTTTGAATAAGTCTTTGGGTAGCGATTAAATTCAACGCATCCACTAAATGGTCAACGCCACCACCTTGGAAGGTAACCACCACATCATACTTAAGGAATTGGTAGCGTATGAGTTTTAGAGGCTCATGTGAGTTGGGAAGAAGGCATCATAAGGAGTTTCAGATTGGTGTTCAATTTTAGTTGTTTGTAGGTGTGGCATATAAAGTAATATCCACCACAATATTCCTTCCTGGGCGCAACAACTGCTAGTGTAAATCGGGTGTGTTGGTAGAGTTGAGGAGGCGTTCAAGTTTATGGTCAAGGCATGATCTTCAATGAGCTGGGCGTCTATAATTATACAAGGTTGAGTCTTTGTTCCCTTATCTCCAAACATTCCAAACCATGAACATGACACGTATAGCACTAAAATATTGAACAATTTGCTACAATTATACACCACTAATGCTTCCAACCAACAATCCAAGTTGGATTTAAATCTTTTTTTGTTTCTATATGTACAGTTAGTAAGTTGCTATGTGCATATTAAATTATTACATTTGTTATGAACCAATATCATGCCAACTATTTGATACATTGTCTAAATACTCTAAGTCAATTGCATTAAGTTGATGTGCTCTAATGAAAGTGAAAGAACTATCAAAGTATCCCTCAAGCAAACAAACTCAATAGAATTATTTAGCTCCAACTATTTGACAATAATGTTATTTAGCAAACTTGGAAAGAAAAGCAAAGAAATTGGTGCCCATTTGGTAGGGGGAACTTCTAGTGGTATCAGAGCCTAAAGAGCCTAAGTCCTACCAGCCTGGAAGGTTATGTACACTAGTGACATGGCTAAACGGTATGTTGAAAGAGAGAAAAAACGAAAACAATTCCAATTTCTAGAGCCATATCTAGAAGAGGATGTATTCTTAGTTGCATTAGCAGCAAGGTAGCCACACATAGTTACACAAGGAATTGAAACAATGGTGGGTTTGGGTAATGTGAGTTCTCAAGAAATGACTGAGAGGAGGTTTGACTAGGATAGTGTACAAAATAATTAAATGATCTAGCACAAGGACAATAGAAAATGATGCAACAATTTATGAAATCCCAACATCAATTGATCATAGCTATTGGGAAAATGTCACAGAATATGAATTCTCTTAGGGTGAATCATAATGCTACAGAGAAAGGTAGTAACGTAGGGAATAACATCCCAAGGGGAGCCATTATAGGTGGTTCAAGTAGACCTTTCCAACCTACATTCACACCAAGGGAGGATGAGGAAGCATCACAACACGAAGAAGAGCAACCATTGGTTGATGAGGTAGTGATAGTATATGATGAGTACCATACACTTCCTCATGCAATAAAAAATGAAATTACATAAAACAAATATATGAACCAACATAAAGATAGGAAAAAGACATAGTAGGAACAAAGACCTCGAGGTCCACATAGGGAGTATTAGCATGCCTTGAGTAAATTAACTCTTCCTACTTTTGATGGTAGTGGGAAAAGCACAATACATTCCTGGATACACAAACTTGATACATTTTTGACACTAAAACCCATGGTAGAAGAAGCAATTAAATTTGCAACGTTACATTTGGAGGGACCAACATATGATTGGTGGCATCATGGCTTGGTGACACAAAATCATGCATTGACTCAATCCTATGATGAATTCAACAACAAATTGATTGCTAGATTTGATAGGAAGGATGCAGAGATGTATTTTTGTGAGTTAGCATTGTTTAGACAGAATGGTGACATTGATAGTTACATTAATGAGTTCAAAAGGTTGCTGTTATGGTTCTTGATATGTTAGAAAAGAGAGTTGTAATGTTTTTCACACAGGGTTTGAATTCTAATTTAAGAGGTTTGGTGAAGGATTTCGGGCCTACAACACTACATGATGCTATTTAGATGGCTCATGATCTTGAAACTACACATCCTACACATCAGTCCTAAAAGAAGAGTTTCAAGAGTAATAAACCATTAGAAGAACTTTCAATCAGCCTAAGGCTACACCACCCAAGTTGGACTTTGAGACAAGGAATGAGTTACATAGGAAGACGTTATGTTTCTCTTGCAAGGAACTGTTGTGACCTTTTTCACACATCACCCCATCCAAGATGGGAACCCCCCTAATTTTTGCTCCATTCTGGTCTTCTGGCTTTGGTTCGCTCTCTCTGGTCTTTTGTCCTTCCGGGGATGTCCCACCGTTTGACCCAGGTAGAAATATTGTTCAAGTCTGTGAAATTAGGGTTTCCCGCCATCCAGGCTTTTAAAGGGGTCAAACTGAGTTATCAAATTGAAATCTGAGCTTAGTGCAGCACTCACAAGGCTTCCAGCAAGGTCCCACTGAATTTTTATTGAATTATGACCACTTACTATTTATAGTAAGTACTAAATTTGGGATCACTTCATCAGGATTCTGGAATTCTGTCAGCCTCATCACATTCAGAACACATCAAGCTGCTTGCACCTAAATTTTGAGCCAGATCAGACAACTTGCTATTTTTGGCAGTTCAGGTTTCAGGAGCCATTTTCAGGGGTCAAACATATGATTCTTCATTGCATGTCCGGATATTCCTTCTGGGTTTTTCAAGACCTCCACAACGATATAACATGCAAACCGAGATGATCACTTTTAGAGTTCAGCCTTCGGAGGCTATTTTTAGGGTTTGCATGTGGAGTTTTTCAACGCATGTCCGGAGATTCCTTCTGGGTTTTTCAAGAGCTTCGCAACAGTGTGACATGCAAGTGGAGAAGATCAAGTTTCAAGGACTTACTATTTTTAGCCAGTGCATGCATGCAGACCAGTTTTCTGGGTTTTTCTGGGTTTCTTGAGATCCCACAGGCAATATGACATGCAAAATCATCCGACAGTGGATGAGTCACTTTTCAGGAAGTTTCTATAAATAGCAGTTTCACCCCGCCCACCCAACACTTCAGTTCAGCATACAAAGCGACATGCAGAAGAAACAAAGACAAACGGAGACCGTTCGGGATACATGCAAATCAAATTAGGGTTTCCACTTTTATAGGGGGTGAAATCCAGAAATAGTCAAAATGAAGTACCTCACCGACATCAGCATACTTCAAGGTACATGCTGGCAAAATTTGAGCGGAATCGGAGAACTTACTATTTTTGGTAAGTCAGGGCACGGCTATAAATAGCAGGTCTGCACCCGAGGTTGGCATGAGCACGACACTCAAGTTATCAGGATCAGGCATAGCAAGTTTCAAGTCAAATGGAGCTACTGAATTTAGAAAGTCAAGAACTTACTATAAATAGCAGGTGGCTATAAATAGCAGGTCAGGGCAGAGAACTGGCAAAACAGGTTCACAATGCAAAGAAGATCAGATGGTGAAATTTTCAGGCAAAACGGAATTGAGGAAGTCAAAGAAATCAAGGGATTACTATAAATAGCGGGTGGTTATAAATAGCAGGCTGACATGTGGGACAGGCGAAAGCAAGTTCACTAGGCAAAGAGGGTCATATGGTGAAATTTTCATGCCAAACGGAGCCATGGAAGTCAGAAAAGCAACGACTTACTAAAAAGAGAATGTGAGATCAAGATCCGGCATAGGCATGGAAATTTTACTAAGTATGGAGAAATGGAAGCTGGACCCCCTAAATGCGCCCACCTCAAGGATGAAACTAGAAATTTTGCTAAGTATGAAAAACAAAAGCTCCACCTTGTAAATGCGCCCATCACCTTGAGGCCGCTTCAAAATTTGTCTAAGTCAAAAGTGAAAGCACACCCTCTCAAATGCGCCCACCTTGAAGTTAAGGAAGCAAGTCAAAAAGTTTCTAAGTGTTCAAATGGAAGTAGCCCATGGTAAATGCGCCCAACCTTGTGAAGTGACTTAGAAGATATTCTAAGGCAAAAATAGAAGTAGCCACCCCTAAATGCGCCCTCATATGAAAGCTCCTCCATCAATATGTGCCTAAGGAAGAAGAGGATAGGGAAAAGGTGGCTAAGTATGAAATTGAAAGTTGCCTACCTCAAATGCACCCTCACATGAGAGCTTCCCCCTCCAAATGCGCCCACATGAAATGCGCCATCAAAAAGGCCTAAGGCACAAGAATAAAAGTACGCCTAGTCAAATGCGCCCACATGAAATGCGCCATCAAAAAGGCCTAAGGCACAAGAATAAAAGTACGCCTAGTCAAATGCACCCAAGGTGGTGATGGGAAGATCAAAATTTTCTAAGTGTGGAAACGTGGAGAGGACCCTATAAAATGCACCCAAGCTAGGCTTGATGTTCAAAAGTTACTAAGGCATTGGAAATAAAAGTGGATGGGTGGAAATGCGCCCAAGTTAAAGCAAAGAAGGCAAAAAAACGCCTAAGTATGGAAAATGAAAGTTCACCCTCTCAAATGCGCCCAACATTGTGAGAGCCATCCGAAATATTTCTAAGGCAAAAACAAAAGCTGAAGGTATCAAATGCGCCCAAGGTTGTTGGAGACTTAAAACGTCTAAGGCATGAAATGTGAGTAGCATATGCCATTTGTGCCCAAGGAGGAATGAGAAACTTGGAAATTTCTAAGGCACAAAATCAAAGTGGACATGCCTAAATGCGCCCAAGTTGAAACAAGGAGGCGAAAATTATACAAGGCATGGCGAAATGAAAGTGGGCTATGTTAAATGCGCCCTCAAGATGATGGAGTTTCCAAAATTTTCTAAGGCATCGAAACTTTAAAGTGCAACTAAGTGAATGCTCCCATGAAGAAGTAAAGTCTTAGAAATTTTCTAACACTGAAAGTGAAAGTAGGAACATGAAAATGCGCCCTTGTGGAAGTAAGGTCCTCAAAAATTTTCTAAGTGTTAGAAAATAAAAGCACATGGTAGCAAATGCGCCCCAGAACAAAAGCAACCCAGCCGAAATAAAATACCCAAGGGTAAAGTGAAGTCTTGAAAATAAACTAAGGTGTTGGAAGGAACAAAAAGCTCTCTAGCTAAAATGCGCCTAAAGAATTGAGAGAGTGCTAAGAGAGTTCCTAAGGCATGGAAATTTTAAAATTGAATAAAATAAAATGCCAAGGGGTCAAGGGCGCCAGAGGTGTAAAGTGAGAGATTTTTCTAAATGAAATAAATATTTCATCAAGAAAGATATACGCCTAAGGGGGTGAGGATTTAAATTTGCTACTAAGTGTGTGAAGTGAAGAAATTCCTAAGGCATGGGAATTTTAAAAAGTGAATGAGAAGAGAATACGCCTTGAATGTGGGTGAGCTCGAAATTTATTTTTCCTAAGGCAAGCATGGAGATTGATAAAGTGGTGAAATTTTATTTCTAAGGCGGAAGCAACTGATATACTTTTCCATGGGTCAAAAAAAAAATTAAAATTAAATGAACCCGTTTAAAAGGCACCAATGGGTTGACAGAGTCAAAAAATTAATTTCCTAAGGGAAATTTTAATATTTTCAGAGGAAATTCATTTTGACTAGATTATTTTCCTAACGGAAATTAAATCTCAGAAGGTGGATTAATCTGAGCGAGCAAGTGATTTCTGTCAGCGGGTTGAATTATTTTAAAAGAGAAAATTTAAAATGTCTAAGGCAAATTTCATGAAATTGAGGATTTAAATGGCAGACATTTTAGCAGATTGGAAATAAATTTATAACTCCCACGAATTTTTCGAGTTGAATTTAATTAAACACTGCGAGAATTTTAAAATGGAGTTCTCAAACAAATCAAAGTGATTTTCTCGCGAGTTGTTTAATCACCAGCAGTTAATTGGCAGACTAGAAGGAAAAATTCGAATTTTTACAAGGAAAGAATCTTCATTAATGGCAACTACCATAATGATTGGCTGACGACTAGCCCACTACTGCGCCTGAAATGGAAGATGCCAAACGGAGAGAGTGGAGAATTGATGAAGGTGCTAAAAATAACCCCAGCACTAATTGGCAGGATTCTTCGAGAAGAATTATTTAAGCAGTCTCTCCTCTCATTTCTTCTCACATTTTTCGAAGTTGAGAGTTGCTAAAGAAGTTCTTGAGAGATTGAAATATTTTCGAGATTGTTGAGAAGAGAAGTTCTTTGAGAGTTCTATTTTTATTTCGAAGTGTTGAGTTGTTGAAGAAGTTCTTGAGAGATTGAAATATTTTCGAGATTGCTGAGAAGAGAAGTTCTTTGAGAGTTCTATTTTTATTTCGAAGTGTTAAGTTGCTGAGGAAGTCCTTGAGAGATTGAAATCTTTGAAAGTTGCTGAGAAGAGAGGTTCTGTGAGATTTCTATTTTCATTTCGAAGTGTTGAGTTGCTGAAAGTGCGAAATTACTGGAGGATTTATTTCTCAAGTTGCAAAGATTCTCGAAGTTACTGCAGATTTAATTTATTTGAGTTGTTGAAAGCTAGTTGCTGTTGGAGTTCAGAAGAAATTGCAGCAACCTCTTTATTCCTTCATTCTCCAAATTGCTGAAGTTGACGAAGTGTGGTCAAAAGTTTGATTTATCTTGTGCTGGAAAATTAGCTACATTGCTGAAAAAAGTTGGTGTGCTGCGATTTTTCTTCGCCAGTCGGAAGTGTTGAGTTGTTGAAAGTGCGAAATTACTGGAGGATTTATTTCTCAAGTTGCAGAGATTCTCGAAGTTGCTGCAGATTTAATTTATTTGAGCTACTGAAAGCTAGTTGCTGTTGGAGTTGAGAAGAAATTGCAGCAACCTCTTTATTTCTTCATTCTCCAAATTGCTGAAGTTGACGAAGTGTGGTCAAAAGTTTGATTTATCTTGTGCTGGAAAATTAGCTACATTGCTGAAAGTTGGTGTGCTGCGATTTTTCTTCGCCAATCGGAAGTGTTGATTTGCTGAAAGTGCGAAATTACTGGAGGATTTATTTCTCAAGTTGCAAAGATTCTCGAAGTTGCTGCAGATTTAATTTATTCGAGCTGCTGAAAGCTAGTCGCTGTTGGAGTTGAGAAGAAATTGCAGCAATCTCTTTATTTCTTCGTTCTCCAAATTGCTGAAGTTGACGAAGTGTGGTCAAAAGTTTGATTTATCTTGTGCTGGAAAATTAGCTACATTGCTGAAAGTTGGTGTGCTGCGATTTTTCTTCGCCAATCGGAAGTGTTGAGTTGTTGAAAGTGCGAAATTACTGGAGGATTTATTTCTCAAGTTGCAAAGATTCTCGAAGTTGCTGCAGATTTAATTTATTCGAGCTGCTGAAAGCTAGTCGCTGTTGGAGTTGAGAAGAAATTGCAGCAATCTCTTTATTTCTTCATTCTCCAAATTGCTGAAGTTGACGAAGTGTGGTCAAAAGTTTGATTTATCTTGTGCTGGAAAATTAGCTACATTGCTGAAAGTTGGTGTGCTGCGAATTTTCTTCGCCAGTCGGAAGTGAAGTTGTTGAAAGCTTCTTTCTAAGCTCAGAGTTTTTATACAGTTTGAGGTTTGGAGTTAGAAAATTATGCTAAAGAATTTCATTTTCAAAGCTAACTCCGTGTCCGCAGCCGTCTCGAATTGTTTTATTTTATTAAAAATCTGCAAACTAACTTATTATTATTCTATCTTATTCTTGTAGATGGCTGGAGTAAAGGATGTTGCAGGAACAAGCAGAGCCGCAGGCAGAGCTGCAAACGCTGAAACGGGCAAGGCTAGCTCATCCCGGCAGGCAATGATCAAAAGGCTCGCCAAGCCATTTCTTCCAAAATCGGCAATTGTTTCAAAGTTGGCAGGATTAAGTGACACCAACCTAGGGTCATTTAATCTAAATGCACTCAAGTCAAGGATGTACGGACTGGGAGGCCATCAACCGTCAGTCACGACACATAACATCATGAAGAGTGGTATCTACGCAGCCGTCGGTTTTCCACCAGCTATTCAGTGCCTGGAGCTAATCATGGAGTGTGCAAATTACTACAAACCAGAGCATAGAATCATTGTCTCTCCGGATGGCAAATTGCTTGCCAATTTCACGCCAGATGCCATCGGAGAGGCATTTGGGATTCCTACTTCCGAAAAGATGCTATACAGATCAAAGGAGAGGGCGGATAAAATGTACTCCACCTCCTTCGAGAGGGTTGCTGCGGTCATCAACAGAGTCTGCATGCAGAAGCCAAAGCCACCTCGCACTAAACTCCCAAAGCAGATAATTGCTAAAGATGTGAAACAAGAATACTGCGACTTGATGATGATGCTGAGCTGAATAAATGGGAGTGCACAGGCCTACTTCTTCGAGCCTTGGATGTTCTACTTCATCGAGATCATCTTGGAGGGAAAGGAGTGTGTTGACTGGGCAAGAATGATCAGTGATAACATAGATGAACAGTTCAGGAGCCTGAGGGGGATGAAAACCTTTTACATGAGCTCGTATGTGATATATATGCTGGCAAGAATGACCAAGTACCGAGGGATTACATACAAGGAGCCAATATGCTGTGCACCTGATCAGTTCAAAATCCATGAGGCCTGCACGCAGTTGCATCTAACTAACCCTGCTAGTTACAAACGGGCTAATGATGCATTCACAATGCACGTCACGAGGACCCTTCAGCGGAGAACGCAACAAAGAATATCCAAAGAGGCACAAGCATTGATAGAGGAATACGGATATTGACTCATCCAATTTTCGAAATTCACTTACATTAGACTGCAGGGGTTCACTTCGTATCCATACCGGCTACTGAGGTACCCCACCGATCACATTATAATGTTGGAAATATCTAAGCAATTGATCGCCTATGATAAGATTCAGAAAAAGAAGAAGGGTGGACTTGACTTTCCTATTGCCATGGGAAATTCCACTGAGGTGTGTCCCTCCTTGCAGGCAGCTCGAGAGGTAGAGGATGAGTTGCAATTCTATCATTTATCGTATCACACAGGCAGGCAGGATTTCGATCCTTACAGAAACATCCGAATGATACAAAACATTGAGTACCGACACAAGGCCCACATTGAGGACTTTTGGGCAAATGCTGTTGATGAGGTTGAATTAAGGAAAAGGATGTTTTCTAGGCTTCCCCTCAAGTTGATCAGGGAATGCGAGATCATCCCAGTTCCCGGCCAGGTGGAAGAGGATGTCAACGTTATACAACCCGACTATGGTTCAGTCAGGGATACTCTGGTCCCACCACCTGATTGGCCAGAAATCATGGACTTGGACACACTCTCTATTCCCGTGTTGACTTTCACAAGAGCTTGGGTCGATAGACATGTATGCAGACTTAAGAGCAGATCAATTTCCCTTACTTATAACTTGATGGGTGACCCAAGGCCGCTATCGGTGAGAAGGGGAAAACAGGTTGCTCAAACATCGGAAGCACAAGTAGAAGTACCAACCCAGCCGATACCGTTGAGGATGGAACAAGCATCACCTATGCACTCACAAACTCAGTCTTCGAGTTTGAGAGTGATTTCATTATTTGCTAATCAGAGGACAGGATTGGGTGAAGAGCGGGAGCTTGAGGAGGTGGATCAACCCAACATCCGAGAATCAAATAGTATAAGTGTCAGTGCATCCAGGGCTGGCCGACAAGAGGAAGAAGAGGAAACAGTGGCTGACACTCGTTTCCAGCAAATGTTGGACATGACATTAGAGGAAGAGGAAAACACAGAGCAGGGGACCCAAGGGTCAGGAGATACGCAGCTCGTGGAAGATGATGAGCCCGAGCAGAACAGTGCAAGAAGGGAAGAAGTACACGAGGTGGAGGCAACGAAAGAGCAGCCCCTCGTCATTTGCAATCCACAGCAGACAGTGCCGGATTGGCTCACGGAGAATGAGAAGAGAGCCTGAGGATGATACAGATCCAGTTGTCGAGATGGAGGAGTTCTTCAGAAGAATTAGTGCGCCTCCAGAAAAGAAGAGAGCCAGAAAATTCTCGAAGATTTCGACTAACGAGTCAGGCTCCCGCACACTCCAAGTTGTTGTCCCAAGGGAGGAATATGATCGAGCCGAGGAGAGGCCTGAAAACTATGTGATCACCACCGTAGAGTTGGGTCATCCTACGGGAGCCCAAATTGTCGAGGAGTTCGATAACTCCTATCAGGCGCTGAAGGACCAGTTGCTCAGAACAGAAGGGAAGTATAAGAAGTTAAAGAAGGAGCACAAAACCTTGATTGGATATGTGCAAAGTCTAGCACGTCCAAGTGAGTAGGCAAACCCAGTAGTAGAACTCCCACCAAAGCTTCCGAGGGAGTCAGTTATTGGCTTGGAGGACCTAAAGAAGATGGAGACAGAGGCAGACAAATGGGTCAGCCATGTTCGGGCTGATACAGAGAAATTTATGGAGGACCTCGCCGATGCTTATCAGCAGGCCTCAAATATTTTGACGTGCATGGATATGGTAGATCAAGCCTGGGGCGATACCCTCATCTATCAGACGAAGACTATCCTTCGTTTAGGGGCTTTGATGCATATACCTCTACAGACTTTGGTGGATGGAGGTGTGATTCAGGATGGTGACAAGTATGACTTCCCTAGTTGGTACTCCTCGGTGGTCACAGGCCGTGGGTTTCATGATGCAGCAAGGGCAGATTCGGCCAGAACCAAGAAGGCAATGGGTAACATCTTGGAGGGAGTTCTTAATACACTGGAGGCCATATTTGCTAGGAGGCTGGCTCTAGAGGAAATAACTGTTGATAGCTTGAGAGGCAAATTGGCTCCATTCTTCTCGGCTGCGAGGTCGCTTGTCCAGGACGACTTTGAGAATGTCTCCACTTTCTCTAGTATAATTCAGAATACCCAGGACGCCTTGGTGGCATGGAGGAAGTCTTACACTCGGCACGAACAAATGGTAGCAGTCTTGGAATTTTAGCTCAACCATATTCCACCAATTTCGGTTCAGGAGGTTGAGGCAGTGTTGGCCCGGTTGATCGAGTTTGCAGTTCGAGAACGGGATAGTGGGAACGCTCTGCTTGATGAGGATCTTCTGGAAGAAGATAGTGGGCATTAATTGCTCGTAGTGGGGAGTGGAGAATCTTTTGTTCATTTATTACCCCACTCCCCTCAATGGCGGCCTAATTAGGGCATAGGTGGCTCGATCTGAGCCCTTTATTGTAATTGACTCCGAACCATCCATTGAAATGGGCTAACTATAAAAGGGGCATCCCCCCTCATTTGTATTTTATTAGAACTAGAATTAGAATCAGAGATAGAGCAGAGTTAGACAGAGATAAAGATTGATAGAAGTTAAAGTAGAGCTAGGAGTTAGCTTAGTTGGAAAGGAAAGGAAGACTTTCCCTTTGAAAGTTTTTGCAAAAGATTGTTGTGTAAGACTCTCATGATATAAAGATTTCATTGATTGGTGACTTCATTTTGTGTTGTGGGCAGTTGATGAGGTCTTTTCGTCTTTCCGATTCAAATATAGTAAAGTAAAATAGATTTGTTTTCATGCAAGTAGAGTTAATTGTGGAATGTGACATTAGTTTGGGCATATCTTCCCGTATCCATACCACTGGCGGACTTGCTAACGGTAAGTCTGCTCCTGCGTGGTCAATTGGAATCTTAGCACTTAACTTCGATTGTGTTCAATTTGCCCACTTGCTTCGTTGTGAAGGGGTGTGTATGGTGAATCCCAATTTGAACATCTCATCCATCCTTTGAAGATTGCACCAGCTTTGTCAGAGTTGTCCGAAGGGGAGACGAAACGAAGTTTGGTTTGAAGACTGTCAAAGCTAATCCTTGCATTCCACCGGTAGAAATAGATTGTAGAATTCCTATCCCTACCTCCTTTAAATTCAGCATTTCCCGGTCCGTTCAAATACCAGAGCATCATAGTCAAAACCTTTCATTTGCTTGAGCCAATAAAGTCGAACAATTACGTAAGTCCCCTTGGAATACCCAACATATTCACATCAACCAACTGAGTCTATTCGCATTAAAGGAACCTTGGAGTCGAACGCATGAACTTTCACGCAATCTTAGCATGCGGAACACTTTGATCAAGAGAAAATAGAGTGGTCGTTGGACATTTTATTCTGTGCTGGCGTTGTCATAAAACACATGTCAACAGGAACCATGAGAACCTAGTCACAAGTGCCTTGGGAAAGGCAAATAACATTATATAGAGGTCACTTTTGACATTGATGAAAAGGTAGTAGACACTAGTTCAAAGGGTTGTCATGAGGATCAGAAGTTAGAGCATGATGATATGCTATAGGGGATGTGACACATGGTACTATTAGTATTGCTACTTTATCAAGAGTTCCTAAGTATCATTCTATAATGACACCCCCTGATTTTATTTTATTTTTTTGCATTAAGTTTGCCAATTGGTTGCCCAAACAAATTCTCAAACAAGTCATATATCAATAGATTTGGTTAAGAATAAGCATTAAAGGTAGCCATTACAAGAATGCAACTGATGCAACTCAGAATATAAGAGTTTTATTAATTTCCATCACTATTGTTACAGTTGTTGGACCTCAAAACCCACTAGAACTTCTCAACAATTCAATCTTTGAAATATCAATAAAATGAAAATAACTCAAAGGATATTGTATTTGGAAGTCATTATAGGCTTGTTGTTGCAACTTCCTGTGTAATAGCAGTCGACATAGGTTGTCAATACTCCATCAGTACTAACTCCTAGACACATAGCAGTAAATAACCATCTTTATAATCTCTTCCAAGCATTAGTAACCTTCTTAAATCTGCCCAGACATTCTGTCCTGCTCATTTATGATAGTTCACAATAATATTTAAGCTCCCCAAACTCAATCAGGTTTTTTGTTATGTTCTTAGGTCTATGATCAGCAGTGTTCCATAGAGTTTTGGGGATGGGGATGGGGGGCCTAAGTTTGGGGACGACAGGGGGATGACGGCAGGGGGGTGGCGGCGTTGAAATACATATAGTACTTGAAAAATTAGTTATAAAAAGATGTATAACAATATAATTATATAACTGTAGAAGCCTAAGGAATAAGTAAAGTTAACACATAAAAACAAAACTTAAAACTTAAAAGTTTAAAGTTTAAACACAATAATACATTGCAATGATATATCATTTCATTGAACTAGTGAACCACTGAACATTGAAATCAAAATGAAAATATAGACATTCGAAAATGCAACAAGAACTAGATGTTTCATAATTTGAGTTTCATAATCATGATTCATGAATCATAATTACAATCAAGTATCACTGTATCATCAATCTTCAAACTTCAAACTTAAAAAAAAGAGTACAAAATAGTAAATAGCTCCAGGCTAATGGCCTGATGCTTTTGGAAGTCTCCCAGAAGTTTCCTTGGAGTCTCCTAGAAGTCTCCTAGAAGTTTTCCTGGAGTTTCCTTGGGTGGAGGGGATGTCTGGAAGTCTCCCATGCAGAAACGTCTAGGAAACGTCTCCCTCCAGGAGGAGACTTCGAGGGGATGGCAGAGAAACGTGGAGATGGTGAGGGGATGATGGAGGGATGTTTCCTAGGCGTCTCCCCGTCTCGAAAACATCCCCGTCTCGGAAACGGGTGGTTTTTTCAGGGGGACGTGTCCCTGTGGAACACTGATGATCAGTCACAAGGGCAATTTGAGGAATAAATCATATTAATTTTATGTGCACTCCTAACTACCTTTTATCATTTGGGAACCCTTTAATAAGCTTAGACGCCTCCTTAAAGATGATTTGCAGCCTCAAACAAACCCTCAACAGTGATTCTAATTGTGACTGGCAACCTTTAACATGTTAGGAATTAAGGGGACTAAACTTCCCTAATCAGAAGTACCAAGGGCACAATGCATAACAAACTTCACCCACTTCCAACAAATGCAAAAAGAGGGAAATGGCCAGTCCTTGAAAAGGTACGACCAAGTATATGGAAACCACAAATGGCTCCAAATGGTATCAAGTCAATACCAATCACACCAAACTCACAATCCACACCAAAAATACTGAATATATCTTCTTCGAACCCAATTCACCAAACCAAGCCAAAATCGTTGTCACATTCCTTTTAGAAATTGGAAGACTTCTTGCATACATTCTTAGTTTTGTTTCTTTCTAAAGGGGGGAATGTTTGATGGTTTCAGATCATCTTCAACATTCATTGTTGGTCATCTATTATCTATGCAGAAGATTCTACATTGAGGGGTGGCTGCATGGTCTCACTTCTCTCTTATGAGGGGAATATTTCCTCACATGTGGTTTTCTCCTTCTCATACTTTGGGAGAGCATCTTGTGTTTTCTCTCTTTTGGAATAGGTTTTTTTTCCTATGGTTTTTTCTCATTTTTTTCATTTGTGAGAGATTCATTTGTACATGGGTACCTAACATGGCCTCATAGTCAAGATCCATCATTGCATCTTTGCATTTTTTTCAATCTCCCTAGGTTGCACTTACGGTGGGGTGTTGGTGTGAATGGGTTATATTACCTAACTAGTTTCCCTAGTAGGTCTTATTCACACTTGTTCACTTAGGGCCTTCTTAGGGCATTATCACTTTGTCTCAAAATTACAAAAGTAAAGTATTTGTCATAATTTTATGTTGTCCTATGTCTCTCCTTGGCTTGTATAATAAGGGGTTCTCTTTGTGATCTCAATCAATTAATAACGTACTCATGTTGTGCATTTGCATCCTTTGAGAGGATATAATTATTTCCTCTTGGGCCTCTCTTGTGCTTTCAATGAAGCTCCTAGATCTTAGGTGGCTCCCTTGATAGTCAAATCTTGCATGGTATAGAGCATTCTATATCAACTCTTACACCCATTGTGGGCTTCTTCCCATCAATAATATGAAGGAGTAGAATTACAAGCTTCATGAATTGCAATCAAATATTAACATAAATAAGTAATTAGAAAATGGATAAAAGAAGGCAACACATAACTATAAACAAATAAAAGTACTAAATGATAAACTAGTAGCAAAAATATAAATGGAATATGAACTTACATCTTTGACCTAGTTCGTTAGAAGCCAAAAGTTCTACTCATAAAAAATCCTTTCAAATACATGAACACTTGCAATGTTCTTTTCACATGAAGATTGAGACCTTTTTTACTAACAAATATGCTCGTAAAGGCAATTTGTGACTAAAGTAAAGATTGTAATTGAGGAATTAAGCATGGTTGTATATCTACTTGCAAATGTTTTTAACATGCTTCACAATTGCTTTGATCAATTGGAGTTTGCCAAGATCCTACAATATAAGGTCAATCTAATGAACAAAAGAAATTCAAAATATGGACGAGTGCTTCTCCATGAGAAGTTTACTTTCGCAAACATAATTTGTTGCATTGACTATAATTACTTGAGCAACATTATTGTGATTGGCCATGATTTCAGGAAAATTATGTCACACGAAGAGGAAACAAGGAAATTCAATAATCATATGTTTCTCCTACTTGTCTAGCCATCAACCATGATGGAACAACCCTTCCTCCACATCTCATGCTGCTCATCAATAGTGGCTTTTACATTTTCCACCACTTCATTTAAAATCAAGACCTTTATCTTTTAATCATTAGGGGCTTTGAATTCCATTCCACAAACAACACCATCAACATTTTGACAATAAATAGACATAAAATAAAGAAATAAGTACACTAAAATGTATAATCTATTTCTAAAAACCCCTAAATTAAAAAATCAAAGACACAAATTATAAAACATATTTTAAAGAAAAGCTAAGGATTTACCTTCCCACATGAAATGGAATAGAACAAAAAAACAAACAAGCTCTCATTGCACTCTTTGTTATTGATGCTTGTCCTTATTCCAACCCATGCTCTTGAATGATGGTTGAGAATTTGGAGTCACGTTTGTTACAAAATATCACTAACACTAGCACTAATATTGGGCTTGAAGAAGAGCCTCCTTGAGTAATTTCCATCTCTTATTTTACCTATTTTCTGGTTCTTTTTTTTGTTCAAAGATCTTTCATTGAGTTTTTATCTCCCACACAACATCAGTAGGTGCATTTGGGCATAGATTAACATATCAGGTTGACATGTGCACGAGTTCATATTTTCATTGATTAATGTCTCTCTTACTAATTTTCATATTGCAAAATTTGCAAGCCAAGTCCCCTTCTTAATGCTTGGATGGTATGTTTCCAACAAGGGTCGTTTCTATTTGGTGTTGACATTGAATAATTTATAAATTTCAAGTATGTTACAATAACAAATTTATGAAAATTAGTTATTTAGGATTTTTAGATAAAATAAGAAAAAATAGTCAATCAAGGGTTGCTGATAAAAAATAGAATTTTTTTTTATAAAACAAGAAAAAAAAAGGAGCTCATTTTCCCATTTCTTTTCTTGTTCGATGAATCTAAAATGTTGAAAATAAACAAATGTAGAAGACATACCAAATGAGAAAAGAAAACAAAAATAAAAATATTTTCATATTAAGAAACCACCTCTTTAAATTAGCTCCAAATTGATGGTGGTGGGTTGTCCAAAATTAGTGGTGGGCTCTTCCAAATGCACTTTGCACTCCTTAAAATGCACCAAGGGTTGTTACAAACTTGCGCAAGATGCATACAATTATTGTTTGCTACCAACATGATGTTTTTTCTTCACTTGATATTATTTTTTACTTTAATGTTATTTTTTTTCTTTTTGTTTGTGCTTACAAAGGAAATGAATAGCATTTTTAAGTATTAAAGGCCCTTTTGAGTCTTTTAGGTTTATTTTATTATTGTTCTTGTTTTCTTATGTCTAATTCTTTGTTGGACTATCATGATCAAGTCTTGCTAATAGGTTTTGATGAGTCCAAAGAGTCTAAGTAGGCTTATTACAGACTCGATGGCAAGTTTTTGGGCCTCAATTTGACCTCTTTGGCTCATGACTTGCTAATTCCAGCGAGTTTATGGAAAGTCCTATAACTCACAACTCATCCTAAAATGATCTCTTTTTTGTTTGTTTTGGAAAATCCAAATTTGAAGTCAAAAGATAAATAGTCCAATGTTTAAACCATAAAAAAACACATTAAAATGCAAAACATATTGGTTTTAATTGTGAGCAACTTATTTCCTAAATTGATCCTTGACAAAAAAACAGAAAATTTGCCTTTTTAAAACTACAAATGATGCCTCTTAGAGAACCTGCATACAAGGACATTATGAAAAGAATATGAAATATTGATGTTCATACTCTTGTTTGTCAAACATTGGATAACAATTTGAATGTGAATAATTTAATCCTATTATATTGTAGATGTACTTTTTTCTTTATTTAGGGTCTTATAGAATATGAAATATTGATGTTTATACTCTTGTTCATCAAACATTGGATAACAATTTGAATGTGAATAATTTAATCCTATTATATTGTAGATGTACTTTTTGTTTATTTAGGGTCTTATAGTTGGATTTTCTTGAACATACTTATCTTAGCGGAAGGAAAAAGATAATTCTTATCTGTTAGCAAAATATCATTTCAAATTGAGGGCTATGGAAAGTCTACTTACCCTATCTTAAGATCTCTTATATTTTGACTGGGTTTCTTTATTGAACTATTGAAATTACGAGCAATTTAATTGTATGCATAAAGTGACCATTGAAATTTTGAACATATTTATTTGATGATCATTCACTATTTTTCTTCTTGGCAGGGCAAGTAGAAAAAACATATATTAGTCACCAAAAGCAAGGGATGACATATTATTGATTTTTTTTCTATTCTTTGAATTCAATGTCATATGTTATTTAATTACATGTGGTGGTCTAAATAATAAACCCCATGTGGAGCTAAAAAGGGTATTTTGTATATAATGCTACATAATATTAAATGTTTTGCATTATTGTATGTAGACTATATAATAAAATACAAGCAAAAATTTCCTAAATTCACAAAAATATAGAACATATAGGTTATCATGCTTTCATATCTATCATTTGAGTCTCAATTGATTTGGGTTTACTCTATTGAAAGATCAAGTGTATAGGCTTGTACTGCAAATCTCCAAGGATGTCCTTTTCCTTCCTTTTAGGATTAACCATCAAAAGTACAATTTTCCTACTATGGCGAACTAACTTGTATCATTTGATGTTGATGAGCAAAGCTAACTAACTAATTCTTCATCACTTCTAACAGAAATAATGTTCGATTTTGCCTCATGGATTGCATGTCATGGTGTTAATAGAGATAAGATTTGCCAAAATAAAACATTAGTGCCTACTTCGATTAATGCAACATATGAAAGAACTTTATTATGGAAGGGATTGATCCTATAAGTAAGTGACATGGATAAGTGGCATATTTCTCAAACCTCAACTTAACCATCCAAGGTCTATGTTGAGGATGGGGTGTTAATATCAAATCGAATCTTTGAATTGCTTTAGGTAAAATCAAGTTCTTCTCACTTTCATTATTATCATTGAAATGCAAAGGTTGACCATTGACCAACAAGTGAGAATAAAGAAACCTTTTAGATTGTTTTGGATGTGAATTAGAAGCTAATGCTATTTGATGACTACTTCCTAAAATATCATGAATAACTTGTAAAACTCAATCATATTGTTTTGTGAAAACTTGCCCATTACTTTGCAAAAACTCGTGATCTCATCATAATTTTTTTGCCGCTTTTGCATAATACTATTCAACTTGAATTTTTTGCAATTTTCATCTTTTTTCTTTTTTAGTAGTGGCAGTGGAATTGTTTGTAGGAGTTTTGAAAGATTTTCCAGGTGTTTGGTGCTCATTTAAGCACTTTTTGGGCTCCTAGAAACAACGTTTTTCAGCATCACGTTCTTTTTTAATTGTCTTATTTTCAAGAAAGTTTAAAAAACGTGTGATGCTTTTATGTATTATTTTTATTTACTATTAAGGTTTTTTAGTATTTAGATTCATTTAGTGTTTTCTAATGCATTTGTTTTTGATTCAGGTAAAAACGGGTTTTGAAGGGACCCGAAACCCTTTACAACCAACGACAAAGCTGCAAAAAGATCAACTTGCAGCCAGCCAAAAGCCAGCCCCCAAACAAGACCCATCAAGATTTACATTTAGAACTACTCTTGTGGGAGCGAAGAGTCATGTCAAAAGAAGGCCTAGAGAATTTATCTTTCTTGCCCTTAACAGTAATCCAACCTTCCTCCACATGCGTTGCTTTATCTTGCCAAGTCAGCTCACCATTTTCTTGAAGATGAATGCCTGCAGTTACTGTCTCATAGATTTCATCATTATTCTTTCGTGCAGGCAAAGACTTAGCATAAAAGCTGCCACAAATGATAGTCGGAGTGCTATCACCAGAAAAGGCAGCCTGAGACCCAATCTCACGCTCTTTAGGGGTTTCAACATGATAATCTTGTACAACATCAGCAACCCCACCATTTGAGACATTCGGAGGGGATACCTCAAGACCCTGTGATTCTGACCCAACCACCTCTGAAAAACTCCTATGTTGTTCAAATTTCTTCTCAATTCTAATGCATTTGTTGTTGGAAGGATTTTGTTTGATTTCTTATTTTTTTCCCATTTTGTTAGGATTATTTTCTATTAAATTGAAAAGAAAATGGTATTTGCAAGTAGAAGTGGCAACAAGCTCGAGGACCCTACTTGGAAACATATGATAGCATGTACAACATGTTAGGTAATTTGCAACTAGTATGGGATGGATATGAGATGCATAAATTGTCTCAAATATCACCTTGCATGGATTTGTTATCAAGATGTGGATCTATGTACAAAGGCAATTCAAGAGTTTGAGAATGAGGTGAAAGCTTGGCTTGCATCTTATAATTAGAAGAAAGTAGTAAAGAGATGATGAAATATGCATTGATAGCTATTGGTGGTAGTGCTATAGGATCAAATAGAGATATAGGGGCCTCTGCTTCTTCCATTGGGCCTTAGAGATGAGGATCAAATAGAGTGAGTTGTTGTAGTTCTAGGTTTTTTCTCCTCATAACACTCTTTGTGGACAACCTTCATTGGAATGTATTGTAGGGAATAGATAATTACAATATGAGACCAAGTTGGCACGTGCCAATTTTTGATACCATAACAACATTCCATTTAGTGTTGTGACAAGTCTTCATAGAGTGAAAAATGTTTAGAAACTTAATTTGGTGAAGAACCAAGTGGAAGGTGCAAGAAATGTCACAAAATATATTTACAACCATATATGGGTCTTGAATCTCAAAAGGGATCACATTGATGGCAAGGAGCTTGTGTGTTAAAAAGTCACATAGTTTTTGACAAATTTCATGACTTTATAGAGTATTGGAGTTGTATTGCTCAACCTTAAGTGCATATTTGTAAATAAAAGGTGGTTGTAGAGGCCTTATTGCAAGAGCGTTGAAGAAAAGATGATTATGAAGAACATTTTTGATGCTACGTTTGCCAAGCATTGTGGAGATTGTCAAGGTACGTTTTGGATTAAATTTTAAAAAAAATTATGTTAGAATTTATTGACTTAGTAAATTTCTAATATGTTAATTTTGCTAATTTAAACTTTCTTTTTTAATTTATGATATAAATTTTTCTTATTGATTTTTTTTTTTTAATGTTCTCTTGTTTTAAGTGGAATAACCATTGGTCAAGATTCTAATGTTGGTGGATGGGATAAAAAACCCATGGGGTATCTATATGAGGCCTTGGACAAGGCCAAAGAGGTGATTCAACATTTGTATGGGTCCAATAGAAACAAATATGAACCCATATGGCACAATATTTGTTAGAGGTGGAACTTAAAACTACACCAACTTATTCATGCTATTGCCTAATATTTGAATTGTAATTTTTTCTTCTCCACTTCATTTAGAGTAGATGAGGATACTATGTATGGCTTCAACATGTGTATGGAGATGAATTTCCATAATGAGATCTTATATACATCATTCATGACAAGTTACATATTTATAAGAGGGTGAAGTGGAGGTTGTTTTCTTCACTTCTATACATTTGAAGGACAACCACTTTGTAGTTTGGTAAAAGGCATTATGTATATTTTATTTTATTGTTTAGTTTAGTTTCATAGTTTTCAAAAAATAAACATTATTACAAAGTTATAGATGTTGTCCTTGTAGATTTTTGGTGGGATTGGTGCAACAAAACCTAACTTTTAAATGTTTTTCATTCACATTTTGCACCAGCACTATAGGACTTCTAGTAGTGAGAATAATTGGAGAGTCTTTGAGGCCATTCCCACAAAAAACCATAAACTGACTCAAAAGTGCTTGTATGATCCTATCTTTGTGCATTACAACCTTTGTTTGCATGGACATAAGGTATCCAAGCATAGGACACATGAAACACTTAATCTTGATGACATTGATCCATATATTGATTGGGTTTTTGATGTGGAATCATTGATAATTGAGAATCCCATTGTTGATTTCAAGAGGGGGGCAACATAATGGAACACATAAGTGGTAGCATATGAGGATGCACAACTGGAAGGTCATTGCATTTCACATGTTCCTATTGAGGATGATATTGTTTCTCAACAAGAAGTTGTACCAGGACTATCCATTTTGAGGACACCTACATAGTGGTAGCCTCTTTTGGGCTTTAGACATAAAATAAATTTATAAATTATGGATTGATACTATAATTTGTAATTTTTATTTATACAACTTGAAATTGATGTGTATTGAACTCTAATTTTAATCTAGATAAGAAGGAAATCAATAATATGTTCTCCAAATTTAGTAGTATGCATATTTTTGAATCTTTTTTAACAAATTTACATGTTTCTAATGTTAAGAAAAGTGTGAATTTATTGTTGAGTTTTTCCTTGATTTTTTGGGTCACTTTAGGTGTTGTTGAGTTCGATTTTTCCAACTATGGTCACTTACTTGTATGGCATTGGGGCTAAAATCTATTATGGCTAATCATGAGAATGACAATTCAATTTGTGTATATTGGACCACTTTCTAGTCTTTTGACAAATTTGTTTGCTCTAAGCTTTAATTTTTGGAATTGATTGATGGCCCTTTTGTGATTGCTTAGGATTATACTTCATTTCAAATTTAATATTTGTATTTTAGGATGTGTTTGTTGTTTTATCAATTGACCCAATCCTACCATTCTTGGACTTGTTCTTGATATTTCATTTGTGTTTATGTTTATACTTGTAGGCATAACCTAAATAAATTATTTGAAGGAAATCTAACTCAATTTGGATATATGGTCTCAAATTTGACCTTTTCTTCAAGATTCATTTTTGTTAGCACCTTATATACCTATTTTGGTCATTAAGGCATTTAAAGCATTTATATTGATTTGGATCTTGTGAGAGATGTATGAGACAATACACTAATTTGCTAAGAGTAGATATATTATATGTAGAAGCAATATCAACTAAGAATCTAAAACTGATAAATAACATTGAGATTGACCCATGGGAGAGGTAGTAGAAGTGGAACACATTTTTTTTTATTAATTTGTGCATTCAATACATGAAATACTTTCAAGGGAGATGCATTATGTATGTCTATTTTCAAGTAGTGATCTTGTTATCCCTTGATTTTTGTCTTGTTCATTTTTGAAAATTTGTCACATTAATCATCACTTGATTTGTTGATAATTGGTGTTTCTATGATTTCTCTTGGATCATTCGTTTTAAGCATGCTTGGAGGTTGTCTTTTTGAAAACCATATTGTAAGTTAGTTAAACCATGCCCCATTTTCATAAATCATCAATCACAAATTATAATCCTTGAGTCCAATTAATTAGTATAGGTCGATGATGTCAACCCACATGTCAGATGTCAAATCAAAATTTGTTTTATGTATGTTTCCAATTGTACTAAAAAAACAACTTCTTGCATTGGCGAAAATAGGAAAACAATTAATTTTTGAAAACTATGTATTTATGGAATAATTTGTCTTAGGAGGTGTTCCCAGGGGTTTTCCGAGCAATGTGGCTAGTTTTTGTAGCAACCCAGTTCTTGGATTGAGAGAATTTCAAGTTTCATTTTTTTTACAAAATTTTAGAAATCATTAATTTTTTTGATTTGGTTGCTCAAAATTAAATTATTTTTCTAGGTTTTGATCGACATGGTGTTTTATCAGTCGAGAGTTATGCATGTTTCAGTTTTCCAATGTTGAGGAATGATCAGGGGGTTTGCCAGAAAAATATTTAGAATTATTTAAAAACTTTTCTAAACGTTTTAAATAATAGTAAAAGGATGGTTTTCCGTGCATTTAAATGTTTTATTTGAGACGATGTCAAGTGGTTTTTATATATTCTCTCTTCATGAAACCTTATTGCTCACTTTTCACTAATTTATAACACCTATTGCTCACTTTTTCCCAATTTCTAAACCTCATTTCTCACAAAATTGCATTTTCTAACATAATGCTCATTTTTTGGCCATTTACTAACTTCATTTGCTCATATTTTGACGCATTTCATCCGCATTTGCTCTATTTTAGTGAATTCTAATATCTAAAACTACCTTAATTTTTCAAAATTTCTAGCCTATAAGCATTTAAAGGCAAGGAAAGCAAAGGTTAACCATTTTCAAACGAATTGTGTGTGGTGAACAAAATGTGTAGTGCATCTTTCAGTTGCTCCTCTCTACACAATGTGAGATTGCGATGAATAGTGGATGACAATGGCATTTCATGTTTGTAGTATATGCACATGACAAATTTGTTAGTAGATTTTTGAAGCTTAAAAGAAAATACAAGTTGCAAGTGCCTTGGTTAATATACATGCAAATGTGGAAGCATACACAAGGCACATGATTTTCAAGGAAAAATGCCTTGAAGAAATGTGATCTTATGAATTGCAATTGTGTAGGATATGGCACAGTTATTTGGTGAGGGTGACACTAATAGATAAGGTATGCACACTGTTTGACATAAAGAATAAAAAAAATGTGGTCTCAAGGACACAATGGATTATAATGCAAGGCAAATGTTATAGTTGCATTTGTCCTAGTCGATATGCATGGAGTAGTGGAAGCATAGACAAAGTCGTGAACTGTTTGATATAAATCCTAAAGGAAATGCGGTCTCTTGAATCATGATGACAAAATATACACGAACACTTTGAAGTTACGCAATCTAATGGGACATGATAGGGAGGAGTTGTGCCACTATGGGAAGTTTTTGAAACAAAGCATTAGCATTTATTGAGGGATGAAGGATATATGAATCTTGTATGATGTAATTTCCATTGCTTTGGTAAACATGCATGCAAATTGTTAAAACAAAGACAAGGTGCATGAATTGTATGACAAAATGCCTCAAATAATTGTAGCAAATAGGCATGATGGAAAATGTAGTGTTGGCACGTGAAGTGTTTGACAAAATGCCTTAAAGGAATGCAGTTTCATGGACTGCAATAATCAATGAATTTGCACAAAATGGATTTGTTGAAAAGTATTTAGAAACTTTCAAGCATATGCAATAAGTAGTTATAAAGACAAACACCTTAACCTTTGCCAACATCTCTCCTACCATGTTACCCGTGAGCTTCAACACAAGGCATCATCATCTATCAAAGCATGAAGGACAAAATAATTTTGTTAAATGTCTTAGTTGTAGTATCTTGGTTGATATGCATATAGAAGTGGAACCGTAGACAAAGCAAAAGAGTTGTTTGACAAAATGCTTTAAAGAAATATGGTTTCATGGGCGTGGAAATATGACACATAAATGAGACATGTAAGTTGTTTACAAAACATTACAATTTAGGTATCATCTCATAGAATATACACAAAATGGATTTGTTTAAGAGTAAAAGCTTTAGAATAGAGGTATAGGCATTTAATATAGAAGATTTTTTTGTCAAGAAACACATGTAAAGTATGGAGCACAGACAAGGCATAATGCTAAATTATAACCCTTCTTAGCATCTTCTCAACTCGTGTTTGTAGATACTTATTGCATACCTATAAAACATAAATCAAATATACTTGTTGAAAAGGATTTGGAGATTTTGAAGAGAATTCAATTAGCATTTGTAAATCCATATACCACAACCATTGTGATTATTCTTTCAACTTATACCATCATGGATAATTTGAAATTAGGAAATGTGCAAAATATATTTGTTCAAGAGTTTTTAAAACAAAAAGATTTTAGTAATTGTTCTTGGCAGATGATTTAACTACCATAGTGGACATGTATGTAAATGTGGAAGTGCAAGAAAGGCATATTAATCAAGACAAAATTGCTATAGTGGAAATGTCATCTCATGGGAATGTATAATTAAAAGGATATTTTCCAAATTTAAGGTGAAAAAAGAAAAGAATGGTAGAGTCACAGCTTGAAACTGTGGAAAACAGTTTCTTACATCACTTTGCACCTATTGACATAAGAAGTCATTTTATTTATAAATAATAGTAGATATATACAAAAATAAGTATAAATACCAACGCTACAAGTACATCTGTGTTCTCAAAAACACTTCCTAAAATAACATATTCCAAATTGGGGCATAGTAGCATTTATGATTTTTCAGGAAAGCATGAAAGAGGGAAAGAGGTCTCAATTTGCACATTAGGTATATGAAAGTCAGTTAGTGAATGCACCAAGCTATCCAATAGTTGTCCAATGTCCCAAACTCATCCTAGAATGTATGGAGGTGTATGATGCCGAAAGTAGAGAAATCAAAACTTCAGATGGTAGATTGGTGGCAAGGTTGGATGTCATTTCCATTGGAATTATTTTTCAGATTGCTAGTTAGGAACTAGTTCATTGATATATAATTAGGGAAATAGCAGAGCAATATTTTGTTGAGAATAAGGATTGATGTCTCATTACCATAGCAAAACATTGGTTGTTGGCACCCATAAAGGGAAAATCTCATTTGCCGAGAATTCTTCACAGGTCCCTATTTGTTGAAGATGTTTTATATATGGTAGTACTTCTAAATAGATTAATTTGGAATAAAGCCTTAGATAATTTTGAAAGGTGAATGTACCTATTTATCACCATCATATGTGTAGGTAACCAATTTATTGATTGGGGAGGTATCATAAGTGAGAACTTGTATAGTCAAATAACTCAATTTGAGACAAATCAATATTTTACCATGTCCTCTTACCTCATGTATGCTATTGCAAGCATGAAGAATTGGTTGGGGCTAAGTAGTAATGGGAAATTTGATAACACAACCCAAATCTATGATTTTTTTATCAATTATAATCGGAGGAAAGTTACAAGCATTTCTACAGGGTTAATGATGCTTTCACTATGTTG
Source organism: Sequoiadendron giganteum (assembly GCA_007115665.2). NCBI lineage: Eukaryota > Viridiplantae > Streptophyta > Pinopsida > Cupressales > Cupressaceae > Sequoiadendron > Sequoiadendron giganteum. The sequence continues at coordinate 323,808,354 of CM021100.1, read as the reverse complement.
ACTTTGAGAACTCCAACCTAGAATACTAGACTTAGAATTTCTCTAGAGCCAGCGATCATTATCGAACAATATTGGTGTTACTTTATCCAGTTTCCAAGGTTTACATATATATAGATTGGGGGTTTTGATGGATATCCTTATATGCTGCCAAGATATGTGGATGCCAAGTAGGTTCTAATTGAACTATGCAGGGAAATTGGTTGAATCAATAAAGCATGTAGAGATGGAAGGAAAAGTCGCATTCCTTTTCTTATAGGCCTTGGTTAGTACAACTACAAGTCTTCTTTAGATGCTTAGAACATCGAGAGAACAATTGCCAAACTGACTATGGGTGTTTATAAGATGAGATTTCCCTTAGATGGAAAATGGTATGTCAGAGATAATTTGCACCTTGGTGCAGGCTATTGTCACTTTCCAAAAATTGAGAACTTCTAGGAAGATTATGAGGATGATTTTGAGGTCCGAAGGAGGGATTGGATGAGTTTTATTGTTGAGTAGATCAAAAAGTTCAAGTTAGGATGGGATGTGACTAGCATAGAAGATGATAGATCATATTTAATTGATCCTATTTATTTTGAGAAGATTTAGGTGTTACCATTACCACCTATCAATTGAGCAAGTTAGAAGTTGAAAGAATTGGGTGAGAGGACAACTCACATCATCAGGAGATCAAAAGAATGGTTGAGGAGGAAGATACTTGAAGCCATAGTTGTAAGACCGAAGGATAAAGATAGTTCATCAAGGAAAAGAAGTGACACTTAGGAAGGCTCTTCTTCTTCAACTATTTCATAGGTTTCTATTTCAATTCCTAGTTCTCAATATAATGTTTAGGGTGGTGGTGATGACAAGGATCTGAATAGGAGAGGTAATCTTACAAGTTCATGTGAGAGTGATCTAAAAATAAAAAAGGGGTCAAAATTGAAAGAAAAGGCATTGGACCCAATTCAAGAAGTTACAGAAGAAAGGGGATACATAGATCCTCAAAGTGATCCTAATGAGGAAGAATTAATTCCCTCTATCTCACCTTTCATTCTTCTCTTGTCACCTTCTCATGACAATCTTATTTCTCATCCTGAAATGCTAGTCAACAATGTTCCTCTTGATGAGACTTCTTTGCCAGTTGGCTCTACTGTTCCAGTATCATCAAAGCCATCATTTGTGGATATTTCAGGTTCTTCACAGGTGCTTTCTTCATCATGGTTGCAACAAATTTTATTAAAGAAAAGAGAATGGTTCAACTAGTTGCTCCTAAGTTTGATATAGTGGCTAATTTAACCCAGAAGACTAAAAAGTTAAAGAAGGCTAAAGTCACATCTAGATTCATAATGGGTTCTTCATTTAGAAATTTATGTGTTGAAGTGGTGTAGCCTACTTCAAAGAAAAATGCAAATGAAGTTGATGAGAGTGATTTTGATATCACTAAAGTTGGTCTTGGTCCTTCAACACATGATGGTGATATCCATAAATTTTCAGGTATTTGCGGCCAAATTAATACAAAGGAAGAAGATGGAGAAACATTCTAAAGATCAATTGAAATAGTAGGTGCAAACATTAACTTCATGTCTCAGGTCTATAGTTGACACATCTACTCTACCCTTAGATGTAGATTCCGCCTCAATAGTTCCCATTCTTCATGGATGAATTATTTAGAAAGAAGCCATGGAAAGTGTGCAAAAGCATTAGTCATGTGGGAAAATGACTGAAAGTGGGTAGAGAAAATAAAATTAAATGCCTTAGCTTTTATTGGCAAAGCTAAAGAAGCTCATGAAAAGATAGATGATATAAAATACAAAATTACCAAGGAGCTGAAAAACATCAAAGAAGAAGAAAATGTTTGGCAACGGATCGTATTGGATCTTCAATAAATGGTCAAAATGGATATTGATGTTTTGGTTTCCCACAAGTTTTTCTCAAGTGTAGAAGAAAAACAGATTGATATGCGGCTTCCAAGTATAGATTAGAAACTTATTAATATTAGCCAAGGTATAGTGGAGCAAAAAAAATTGAATCTTGTGAAAAAATGAAGATGAAAGTTTCACATGATCTCTTATCAATCATTACAGATGTACCAATAAGGGATGAGATTCAGAGTGTGGATGTCCAAGTCATACATGGCAGTTGCAAGAAGATGATTGACACAAATTTATTCAACAAACAAGCTTTCAATGTGGATGTGATGAGGAAGTTAAGTTCCATTTCTATTGCATTTGACACATGTAGTGATCACTTGTCCAACTTTTATCAGAGTATGGAGGATATTTAGAAATGGCATGCCATTTGGAAGTTGAGAATGGTGAATGTAATTGTCCCCAAAAATAAAATTATGGCCTTAGTTGTCAAGGCATTTAGGAAATTCAAGACAACAGTTTCTCTTCAATAGAGGCATGATGCAACTCAAAAGACTTCTTCAAAGCAAACTACCAACAGTGCAAATAAATGAAATAGAGCTGATTTGTGTCATTTTATTATTGTAATTAAGTCAAAGTCACTAGTTATGTTTTGATGTATTATTTTGTAATAGTGACTTTATCTCTTTTGTAATAAGTTAGAAAATAAACTATGTTGCTCAAATTTAAGAATTTTCTAACTTTAATAAAGCCTAGTTTTACTTTCCACAATTTGTGGAGGTAGTTACTAAGGTGGTTTGGTTATGAGGTTATTACAAGGGAAGAGTCTATAAATATAAGGCTCTAAGAATTGTAAAGGACTTTTGACTCTCACAAGTTTGACAGAAGGGAAATTCTGGAGTTCTAAATTTTTGAAAGCAAATGGAAAATAATTTTGGAGGTGCAACCATGATATTTTTCTCGTTATTAACCTTTCATATGTCATGTGTTAATAACAACATTTGTTATCCCGAAAGTGATTTGTGAAAGCAATAGTTGGATCTTAATGAGTTTCTTTAAGATATATTCACTTCTTGGTATTTAGAACTGGATGTCTTTGTATTTGATATGTATTCATCATTGGGTTGCTTGTGTGTAGTCTTCGATCCTTCTGATGAAAACTTTTCAATTTTAAGTATTCTTGTGAAAATCCAATACTATTAGTATCTTTGTTATTGAGGGTTCCTCTTATCATTTTCAATCACTATAAATCTTTCCTACCTTTATTTCCTTTAAGGTTAAAAGTACACACAAAATATAAAAACCCCTATCATACAAGGGAGATACCCCTCTCAAACATAGAGGAAGATTGTTGTTTCACACACAATGTTTCCAATTGTTTGTGTGTCATTGTCACTTTCCATTGGGTGGGTCAAAGTAACATTTCAAGTGCCAATCTGGTTACCAACAGATCCATAATTAATGTGGATAGTCCACTACACAATGTACCAAAAAAAATCATATTCAATATTGCGCATTGATGGAGTTGCTTCTTTGTGTGTGGAATTTGCAAAAAAAATTGATTAGTATGTCTATTCTTGATAAATTCCATTAACATTGAAAGGAAGCATATACAAACAATTAGAGGGCATGAAATACATACAAAATGAGAAAGACATCAAATGACCTAGGGAAACCCAAAATGGGATAAAGTTCTAAAAGATTGAAGGATTTCCTCCTCAAGCCTTTATCTCATGAGTTGCAATAGTTATTTTCCTTCTAGAGGCCTTAATGGACTTCGAGCTAGCACAACCAACAATATCCAAACCTCATACCAAGTCAACAACTATTCTCTCTTCGATATATACAACACCACTCATCTCAGCCTTATAGGTTGAACACTAATAGCTCAACTTAATTGATTTTAATAATAAAACCCTAAGGGAGAATATTCTATGTTTGATATGAACTTTCCTGAAGGTATATATTCAAAAAGAGTGGCAAGTAGTAATTGGAGGGGAGGCCAAGGTTCTTATGCTATGCTCCCCCAAGTTTTCAGGATGGCTTTTTAGGGGATGACAGGTAGTGACTATTAAAATATAGGGACAAATTTAAAATATAATGAAATAATAAATATCCCAATGATGACATTGATCAAGGATTCATCATAGACATTATAGATCATTTGTGAGCATGGATAATTGAATAGGAATTATGATGCTCTCTCTCTCTCTATATATATATATATAGATAGGTGTGCATGTGCGTGTATATATATATATAGAGAGAGAGAGAGAGCTGAATTTTATGTATATTCAGGCGAGGGATTCATTGTTGAAGTTTTCTCGAAGCCTTCAAAACTACATGTTTTGTAGAAAGGAACAATTAAGTAAAAAGATAAGTAGATTATTTTATGAATTGTTTGTGTTGGGAAGGATTAATACATTTTTGTGTTACAAAAGTGTCATTTCTTGTCATTGATGAATTAACTAGTATTCAGTAGTATAATGATTGTAGCATGCAAACTTTCTTTGTAGCAATCCTTGTATATTGAATAGGTTGTCCAATGTACGAAATAATATAATCCTTGACTATGGCTTTGACTATGATAATGCAAAGATGTACAATAGGGGATATGTACTTTGTAGATTTTGTGATCATGATTAATAATTGGTCTATTACTTCATTAGACTTATAGTTTGGTGGGGGTTTGGGGGAAACTCTCTCGATGGGGTTGAGGTTTAGTGCCCCTCGTGAGGGTAGTACCTCTAATGGGGCTAAGGGGTACTACCCATTATAGGGTCTGGGGGCAACACCCCTGGCACATTCTCTATCACAATATAGGATAGGGTTGAGGGGCAAAGCACCCACCACCAAGCCCAAATGAAGAGCTTCAAAACCACATATACCTTCATGGCACCCAACGTTTTCATATTTTTTAAAAAATATTTGATGAGCATGTATTGGGTATGTTGGGGGATGATTAGCCATCGTTGGGGTAGATGGGGGACATTTGGAAACTCCCCTAGTCGCTTGCTAACATACCTCGATGTATCCTACATATTTTTTGATGTCTTGGGGATGTTTTCAAATTTTTAGAAATAAAGGGGATGAGGTGGGGATAGTTCCTACCTTTTCCCTTGTGCTCAAAATCGATTTTAGGTAGGGGGAACATTCTCCAAGAGTATAGGTCTTATGTAATTGAAACCATATATCATTTTGAAAACTCATACGCGATACTTTTTCTTTCTATCTAAGATAATTTTAGTCATGGCCAAGCTTATCTTTGATATTTTCCTCTACATAGGATGAGTTCAACTAGTGTTGAATCCATTAGAAATATTTGGTTGGGATAAAATCTATCATCAATTTTGTATTTCTACAAGACCTAAGCACCTTGATGGTTTATATTTGGATGCACCTCAATCTTTGATATGCCATGATAATTTGATTTTTTCAAATTTTCAAGTCAATCTTTCTTGTTGGAATGAGTCATTAAGAGTATGAAGCATAAGGTAAATCTTAACAAGAATATTAAGTGACAGTTGATTTCACTTGATCAAAAAGTGGATCAAAAAGTCATCTATCTTTTGATATGCGATGATAACCATATGTTTGGATATCGATATGTAATAGCACAAGGCTGCAAATGTTAAATAATTGTTGTGAAAGATGAAATGATTGCTCTTCCTCACATGGATTTTCACCTTCTAATTGTTAGATTGAGTTGTGATAAAATATAATAGTCAAGTCATATGGCCCCACCTTTCTAAAGACAAAGGTAACAATATTGTAACACTAGTTGTTTCGATGTAGTGTGAATTAACTAGTATTTTTTTTGTAGGTGTTTGCAACCTTTGCCAAGTGAGTGATGAAGATTAAGTTTGGTGTATGCTTAGATGGAGCAATGTTTTGGGTCACCCATGAATCTAATCACCCAACAATAGAAATAAATTTCCTAAATATGATGAAATCACCCAAGGATGACAATTTGTCCAAGAAGAGAGCAGATCCCCCCAAGGATGATTGAGGGGTTTTACTAATACCTAATGGATCCGCCCAAGTAATGAAAAAAACTCCTAAGAATAGGGTGGAATCACCCAAGGATAACTTTGGGGTTTAACTAGGAGTAGAATCATCCAAGGACATAGTGGATCCACCCAGTAGGGACAAAATTGGCCAAGAATAGGGTGGAATTTTCCAAGGATGATGACCGAACAATAAAGGACTTAGAATAGAAAACAAAAAAGTGTATTGATATTGAATGGATGGAATGAAGATACTCATGGGTAATCACAAGAAAACACACTAGATAACATGAATCTAAATTAATCAAGTGGATGTGTTAACTTAGTGTAGGGCCACTAGCTAAAAGACTAATATCTCAAGATTAGTATGAGACACTTCTCTTTCAAGATTCAGTAGATAGGGATACAATGGTACAAGGTCTTGCCTTTTTCCTTTCTTTGGAGGTCTTGAGACCTTGCCCAAGGTAGTGAGATTTTTTTTAAAAATCCTCAAATAAATGGGGTCTCTTGGTGATGTACAACTTAGTATAGGGCCACTAGTCAAAAGGCTAATATCTCAAGATTAGTATGAGACACTTCTCTTTCAAGATTCAATAGATAGGGATCCAATGGTACAAGGTCTCACCTTTTTCTTTTCTTTGGAGGTCATGAGACCTTGCCCAAAGAGTTCCTATCTCTACTCAAGGAGATACAAGGTGAGTAGCTTTGAGCATGACAATGTACCCTACACTACACTAAGCAACGGTCGAAAGGTCTTATGCTAGGCTCAAATAGGTGATCTAGTGCATCCTCTAAATACCAAGAGGGTACGTGAGGCACATCCATGAACACTATTCCTTTACAAGAATGGGCCAAGAATTTCAACTAGATTGTTCAGACCAACCCTCCACTCCTAACTCGGTATCACCCAAGTATCGGAGCTTTGCTAAACATGACACAACTAGACTAGGATACAAATTTCGTTCTCCCCCCTTTATATACCTCATCGATTCATGTGGTTGAGGTCATCCCTTGAGGAGATGAAATTCCTAAGCAAGCCTCCTGAAGGGAAGGATATGCTAGGCATTTCTAATCTCTAAGCTCACACAACACACAAGGAAAGAGAATACGCATGGGCTAGCACTCCTAGGTATACACAACAAGTGAACTTAGATTAATTTGCAGTTTTTCATCCCTAGACTCACCAAATGGTGCAAGGGGAGGGCATGCACCAACAAAGAATCTCAAATGTGACAAATAATGTTAATTGGCCCTTCAGCAAAATTGAAGTGTGCATAAATTAGTGGAAAAGTAAAGATGTTTGACCATGTCTTGCAAGAAATTCATTAGGGGTCTAAGTCACCAGTCTTTGGCTACATAGGGTTGCAAATAAGTGTTAGTGAGATGAAAAGTATGAGAAGTCAAAAAATTAGTAACAAATGCACAAGTGGACTAAAAAGCGAAGAAAAATTGAACAATTCAGATCACTCATTTGACATCAATGACAACAAATGTTCAACAATACATACATACATATATGTATGTATGTATGTATGTATGTATGTATGTATGCACACACACACACACATGTTTTTAGTTTGAGATTGAGAATGAAGGTTTCAATTATTTGATGAATTCTTTTTTGAAATAAATGTATAAGCTTGTATTTATAGTTTTTGAGCTTCAAACAAGATGTACTACTAGGTTGTACTTTATTTCAAGTGAGCCATAACCTTTAAAAGAATTCTTTTGTAGTTCGTACAAGTTTTCTATGGCCTGTATTGTTAGTAACTAAGAAAAGTTGTGCAATGTCATTCAAGCCATACTACTGGATAAATATTTATATATTTAACTTGTAGGTGGTAGAAAATTTTGTGAGCTGATTTGATTTAGTTTATTCAATAATTATTAGGTTGTACCTTTTGTATAGAGTTAGTAGCCCTTTCAGAGCTTTTTTGCTACTAGTTGTACCAACTTTACTAAGATGTACATTTTTTGAAGAGCAACAAAATTTTCCATATCATTTGGAATTATTTGCTAGGTTACTCATCCATTAAAATTATTGATGTTATTCTTGCAGCCATTAAGTGTTATTAGAAGTGTCCATACTATTTTAGAATTTTTCAATCATACTTCTCTAGCAAGGTCCATAACGGTTGATGAATTTTTTACAACTTGTTAAGATGCATAAAAAGAAATCATTCAGTATCCATTGTATGTTCTTTTCAACTAGCTACAACAACACCAAATTTTATTAAGTATTGCATCATCTAATTAATTTTTATTTTTTTTCAAGTTTTCTTTCCAACTATTTGACAAAATGTCTTCTTTTAGAAATAGATAATTGTTTGACACAATACCCAATTTTAATTATTCGAGTGAAATAGTTATTTTTCTTTCAAGATTGTAATAAATAGATGATTTTCTACTATTTAATGGTATTATTGATATTGCAAGAGGATCTTGGATGGTTTCTACTAGATCCATGTTATTATTATAAAATCCTAGATGGTTCACCATTAGATCCCTTAATTTGCATATCATTATCTGCCAATTTGACATTGATCAAAATCAAGTGATATAGATTGTCATTTTGGCATTGAAACATTTTTGTTTGTTATCTGCTAGTTTGGTGTTGATTAGAATTTGCATATGACATGTCATTTTGTCACTAATAGATTTTGTCAATTTGATACTATTTGTAATTTGGTTGGATAGTTGCCAATAATGTGTTTCTTGTCCTCATTCCAGTCTTTGTATTCTCACACCTTGCTCACATTAGGATGTTGCTGATTAGAATGAGCTAGGATTTGAGTTGAGCATTAAAATTTGGCGAATTTGAGTTAACCATTCTATCAGGGACATTACAATGGAGTTGAGTTGGTGGCTTACCAACCTATTTTTATAAAGCTAATCATTTATGTAGAATATTCCACATGCACATAGTGATAGATAGTTATATTATCGGAGAGAAAAAAGAAAGATAAATATTAACCAAGGGAAGAATAACATGACCTAGAATTTGTGGTAGAAAGCAAAAAGAGAAATATGGAAAAAGATGACTAAACTAAGGAATGGTACAGTAAAAAAATTTCAAATACAAGAGAGTTACAAATATGTTGGATCAGTTAATGCATACAATGTAGAATAATGTGAATGTGCCAAGAAGTTAGAATGGTGAAGAGAGCACTTCAATGGTAAACGATATCAATAACATCTACACTGTAGTGAACCATTATTGGTTTTATTTCTAGACCATTCCACCCCACTTTCCTTTGGAGGGAGGAATAATTTTCAAAGGTAGAAGTGAACTAGTTATTGAGATGAATGACATTATTGCATGTGTATTGAATATAAAGCTCTACCAATATAAATTTAGGCTGCAATGACTCTTAAAAACTTCATAAATTTGAAAACAAAATGAAATGGCCCACTACTTGAACCAAGGATTCAAGAATATCAGAGAGATCTTTAAAATGCATTGGGAAATTTGACACTTTTTATATTCGATGGTTCTAACAATTGCACAAATTGGTTATGGATACAAAAATTGGGCACATACTTGTCTCACATACCAATGGTGGAAGACAAAGTCATTAAGTTTGCTACTCTTCACCATGAAGGTGTATCTCATGAATGGTGGTACCATGGGATAATTATCCAAGGACATAACCTCATGAATTTATTTGATGAGAGAGGAGGCTAATGGAGAGGTGTGATAGAAAAGACATTGAGGTTCATTTATACTAGTTTGCACAACTGTGGATAATTATGTCGCTAATTTTTAGAAACTTTTTCTAATGGTTCTCAATTTCATTGAGATAAGGTTGATTATGTTGTTGACATATGGCTTATTCAAATCCATCAAAATTTTAGTTAAATATTTCGAACTTCTATCTCCATAGGAGGAAATCAAGAGGTCTTTAACACTTGAAACTTCTATTCCAAATGGAAAATTCTAGAAAAATAATTTTGAATCAAAGATTTTTTTTAGAAAGGTTATAATTAGAAAAAAAAATTCCCTCAAGAAATGGGGAAGAAGCAAAAAATAAATTAAGAAAATTTACTTCAATCGCAAATAAACATGGACACCAAGCGATAGATGTATCGAAAAGGGACAAGTGCATTATATTATAGTAGATTCAATTGAAGAATTACAATTGAAATTTTTGGTAGGAAAGTAGAGAAGAAGAGACTCTATAGGATTATTTAGGAAGAAAAAGATACTTTAGAAGGTATCTTTGCCAAAAAATGGGTACTCCTAAGTATAACCCTTTTAAAGTCCACAATTTTTTGTGGACAAGGAATCACTATGCAAATTGGTTATAGAGAAACACAATTTCACTGATGAAGGATTGATGGGAAAAAAGAGGTCTAAAAATTAATGTCTTCGAAGGGTTGAACATGATGATTGTAAATGAATTCATTATCCAATGTACAAAGAGGATTCCCCAAATGAGTCTTTGTTTGGTAAATTATGAAATGAAAGATGAATTCCATGTTGTCAACATAGGACATACAAATGTAGTTTTGGGAGGTTAATGGCTACATTCTTTGAGAGAAATCACTCAAAACTTCCAAACCATGGAACTTAAGTTCCAATAAAATGGAAAAAAGGTGGTGCTTCACAAAATGCTAATAGAGTTCCAAGGATTGTTTTAGCTAAACATATAGAGAGGATTTTTACAATAGACATGTTGCTTGGGAAACCCAATGCTTGATAATTCATGCCATTTCTTCAAAGGGAAGTAAGTCATAACACATGGATATTTAGCCTCTTATAGATAGGCATGGTAATTTCTTCAGTGGCATACATCTAGGTGTTGGATTAGGCATTATAAACCTTTCAAAAGAATGAAATATTTTGATTATGTAAATTAAATAAATATTTAGTATGGTGCATATATAGAAGATGTGTTTAGCCAGATAAGATATTTATTTGGGGCCACTTGTAAATTTGTAACATTGGGTTATTTTATGTGTGGAAGAATAAAATAATTAATTGGAAAAATCATTTAATATTTGTATCAAAAATTAAATGAGGGTCAATAGTTTTGTGTACTCATGGTTTTGAGGCACATAGTTTATCTTACCACTTGGTTGTATTTGTGTGAGTTTGTGTCTATAAAATCAATTTACACATGTTTAGTGGTTAATGTTGGCTGGGTGACTGGACTGTCATAGTATTGAGTTTCTCTTGCAAGTACATACATGAAGCATGGCATGGGATGTGTGGATTCATGCTTGGACACATGGAGGATGAATTTGACAGACTTGATGTTTCAAAAGTGTTCATGGAAACTTTGTAAGTACATTGTAATATTTTATTGTTGAATAATACATGGAGTGGATGTTTTTGGAGGCTAGGTTTTTCCCTTTTGAGATTTCCCCCCAGGTATATCTTATGCTATCTTGTGGCTTGTCTATTTGATCTTTGCATTATGGTTATTCTGTAACCTTGCATGATTTTTTTTTTCTCACATGGCGTTATGTAGGAAATGGATTGACCATTTTGGATATTATGCATGATTTCCTAACACTAGGGAGGCCACTTAATAAAGGGTATGAACATGTTATTGAGTTAGAAGAAATTTCCAAACATGTGATTTCCACTCCTTAACACCATCTTATAAGGCACAAGTAAGAGATAGATTGAAGCCCATTAAGGATCTTCTTGATATGGGTCACATTAGGCCAAGTATAATCCCATTTTCTTCTTTAGTAGTTTTGGTGAAGAATAAAGATGTAACCATGAGAATGTGCATTTTTTATAAAAATCTAAACAAAAATACTATCAAGAATAGGTATGTGATTCCCAAGATTGATTGATTAGTTGATGAGTTACATGGTGTGGGACCTATTTTTTAAAATAGACTTTACATTGAGGTACCATTAGGTAACATTATGGACACTGAATTTTTAGTCACACTATTTGGTTTGACTAATGCTCCAACCACCTTCTAGTCTTGTATGAACCAATTGTTTAATAAGTAACTAAGGAAATTTATTCATCTTTTTCTTGATAAATTATTTATAACAAGACATGGGAGGACTATTAAAGACATTTGGATAAAGTTTTGGGTATTCTATATGTATGATCTCAATTTTCCAAAGAGTTTAAATTTAAATTTGGAATAATTTAAATTTTGTACTTGGGCCATATCAATCAATTTTCAATAGGTTCAAGTTGATCAATAAAGCATTTGATCTATCTTGGATTGGCCTCGTTCAAAAATATTAACTTAGCTAAGAGAGTTTTTTGGCCTATATGGCTATTACATAAGATTGTCAAGGGTTTCTCTTGGTATGATCCTTAACTAATTTTATTAATAAAGGATCTTTCATTTGGTCGAGTTTAGTGCAACAAACATTTTATAATCTCAAAGAAGTGACAATCTCATATTTAGTTTTGGTAATTCCTAATTTATTTTCCCTTTGTTCTAGAATGTAATGCACATGGAGAAGGGATTGGAGCTATTTTGTTAGGATTAGGTGTTTTATACCTTGCATAACATGAGTTTTTAATTATGTAAAATTAATATTTATTTGTAGTGCATCCTTAGGTATTGTGTTTACCGACATTAAATATTTATTAGGGTCCACTTGTAAAGTTGTATGCAACATTAGGTTAAATATTTTATGTGTGATTTGCACATGGGAAAAATACTTAATGTTAAAAAACTTAGTACCAAAAAATAAATGTGGGGTCAATGGTTTTGAGTACTCATGATTTTGAGGCACACGGTTTTATCTTACCACTTGGTTGTATTTGTGTGAGTTTGACTCTATAAAAGAAAGTACATGTTTAGTGGTTGAGGTTGGCTCGCGCGTTGTTTGGCTTGGTTGTCATTGTATTGAGCTTTCTTCTAAGGAGTGCATATGTGAAGTATCATGGCATATTTAGATACATTCTTGGACACATGGATGACATATTGGAGGAGCTTGATGTTTCATATGTATTCATGGAAACTTTGTAAGTGTATTGTAATGTTTTCATTGCTGAATAATACATCGATTGTGGATTCTTTTGGAGGATGGGTTTTTACCTCTTGAGGGTTTTTTCAAGGTATATCTTGCATTAGCTTGTGCTATGTATTTAATATTTGCATATTATTGTTGTGTAAGAATTGTATGAAATTTTTTCTCTCATGAGTTTATGTAGGAAATGGTTTGATCATGCACATGACTTCACTAACAAGTGGTATTAGAGCCATGGTTGTGGTTGCAGGGTTTGTGAGATCCTTGTTTTGGTATAACCATTGTATGAGTAGATCTAATGCAAAGTTGAAGCCATGAAAATTCATGAGTTTTCAAACATTTCAAGGTATGAGGGTTTGTATAGGTTGTTTTGCAAATTTGGGGTTTTGGGGTTGTAGATTTGTAGTTGTACTTTTTAGATTTAAGGTTTTTGAAATTGTGTTGGATTTTTTTTGTTGTTCACCATGAGGGTTTCATGGGTGAAGTTCCATAGATGACCCATTGGGACAAAACAAATCTCACAATTTGATTCATGAGACATGAGACATATAGATTTGGCATATTTTGGCATATGTGAAAATGCGAAATTTTCCCCCGATCCCATGTCATACGGCTATATGACCATTATCGACTACATAAATTAAAAAATAAATAATTTTTTTAAAAACTCTGTGAAGGAAAAATTAATTTGAAAAATTTATAAAAAATAATATAAGGGATAGTGTTTACGAACCCCGTACCCTGTAGACAATAAGTAATATGTCAGCTAGTACTTGACTGAAAGCCCCTAGTTTGGGAGGGAAGGGGAGGGGGGTATAGCCTTAGTCCCTCACTAGGTGGACCTAAAAAATTAAATTTCCTTTAAATCTTGTTAAGTCTACACAAAATTTGAAAATTGAAAAATTTAAATAGTTTGAAAGCTCAATTAAATTAAGTTGTCCCAGTCTCACTAGAGCACCATCCAACTTGTGACTATTGATAGCATTCCACCTTAGTGCCAATCCTATGCTCTATTGACATAAAAAATGTATGGAGCTATACGATCAACCTCCTTTTTACCCACTATAGGCACAATGCAGTAGTTTACTTATTGGAGGCATAACTTTCACCCTCGTCAGATTTTCAACTTTCAATAGTCGTAAGAAATCTCTCTCTGAGATCTATGTAGTGGTACATGTTTGGTTGCTAGATTTTATTTTTTTATCAATTTTTGGTGCCATGAAGCTAGACATTGCTTTAGATCAATTATTTGGTCATAAATTTTGCTTATACAATCAATTTTTTTATTTTGAATAGTTGATGTGTAGTGTCTACTACACAATGGTTCAAGTGTTTTTTGACTTTGATTAGTAGAGAGAGGATTGCATTTGTTTAATCATTCATAGGAGCCTAAGATTTAGGGTATGATTTTGTGAGCATCCAAATGAGTTGAGGTGAAAACTTGAGGGAGTGATTTTTTATGAGACCTAGATTATGGTATAATAGATTATTATATTTTGTGCTTCTTGATATAGGTTTATGTAGCATCATAAATTGTCACCCTTGATGATTTCACAGTAGGTTTAACTCTCCCCTATGTGCGTGAACCCAATTGTGCTCTTAGTTTTCCCATTTCGTGATTATGTTCAGAAAATCAGAATTAAATTGGGATTAATTATTTAATATTCATTTGTTAGCTGTTGGTAATTAATTTAGTGAGAATTAAAGAAATGCATATAAATATATAAGTCTTTTTCATCATTTAAAATCCTAGCAATTTTGGAATTACAATTGAACATCTGAAAAGCAGTCAAGATAAATTCAAGGTAAGAATTAGCAACATTATAACAATGTGTGACATTAAAAATTGTCACCCTTGACAACTTAACACTAGGGTTAATTCATCCCTATGTGCTTGGACCTAATTATGCATTTAACTACCCATTTATGAATATTGTTGGAAAATCAAACTATGAAATTGAAAATAAGCATTAATATTTTCCCTCGATATTTAAGGCCCCGAAAAGGATGGGTCTGGACTAGAGCAACCCATGCCTTTGTCCAACCCTTTTTGGCTCCATTTTGGATATGTCGGTGTCAACATTTTAATATTTAAAAATCCAATTTTGTTTATTGGCTATCGATATTTTATTTTAGGAAAATTAGAAGATTTGCATATAAATACAAGTCATTTTCACCATATACTTTTATTGAAAAAATTGAAGATCCTAAAATTAGTCAAGGCAATTCAAGGGAAGAATTAGTAGCATTATTACAACACTTTCATCAATCAAGATCAAGCTTGCAAGACATCAAGAAGAATGAATAAAACTATGTGCAAGGAATTATTATGATCAATCATGCCAACTTATGATGATATATTAAGTTATCCTCTACATGCCATCTACATCAATCTATTATGTTTTGGGAACTAACGTAGGTCTATCAAAACATCAAGGTGTCCATCAATCAAAATTTGTGCCAAATTGTGTGACATCACTTCATCAAAGATTTCACATTGTTTAAAGAATGAAGAAGGAACCCTTTTAATGTGTTGTCATTGATGCCAACATTGATTGTTGACAACTTTCTCTAATCCGATCAACAAAATGGAGATATCTTAATTCAATAATTTGGTTCGGAATTGATTGTGTAATAAGATCGACTTATAACTTGTTATGATATGTTATTTTGACTACCAAATGCATCTATGTTCAAGTTTTCAACGATTTGGGGTGAACTAGCTGAAGGTTACAAGTAACAATAGTTTTGCATACAGTTTTTGGCTTGATAGTGTAAATGTGTCTGTATAATCCAGTCTGTGTTCCTCCAGTGATTGGATTCAGTCTTTACAATTTTGGGAGATTGTTTACAAATGTTAGTACACTATATATTCCAGATGGCGAGTGTCTATATGACCAAATGGATCATTGGTGTGTGATTAGTTGTCTTATTTTGTGATTAGGTCTTTTTCCTAGCTGACCTAATGCTTGATATATTTTGTGGAGATTAAATATGCACTACAAATGTTAATGAGATCTATTTTAGGTCCATGCTGATCTAAATTAAGTGTTGCACGTTTGGTTAGAGCGCGAAGATGTTTTTGATTCAAGTGTGGAGCCAGCAAGGAAATTTTGAATTAATATAGGGCTACATTTAATTAGGCTAACCTAATTGATGTATGCGGATGTAATTGGGTATATATGTAAGACATTTATGAGTTGTAGGATGATATGATATGACATGATATGAGATGTAATGTGAGATTATCTGAACATACAAATTTGTATGTGTGATCTGAATAAGAGCATAATTATTATGAATGTTGAGCGATAGTAAAACAAAGCATTATTTTGTATTTAGAGCTTCAAAGGAGCTGAATTCAACACAAGGAAGGTGCATTTTGTATCACTTCATATCTTGGTTGTGTAGCCATTTATGTTTTGTATCTATCTCTGGCTATAAGCCTTATTGGATAGTGTGTCCTAGAAGTGAGCCTCTGTAATATCTTATAACCGGTTATAATATATTGCGAGCTAATCTTCATCGTGGTTTTTCCCTTTTAGGGTTTTCCACGTAAAAATCCCGGTGTTCACGTGTCATGTGATCTTGTGGTTGCTTCATGTTTTCATTCATTGCAACAACTAGATTTGTATTGATAATTGGATGGTTTATGATTAATTGGTTTAATAGAATATTGATTCACCTACCCCCCCCCCCCCTCAGTATTTCAAGTGTTCAATAATTGGTATTAGAGCTTGTTTCCTTTTAAGAAGCCTAAAAACTTGAGGAAGATCTTGGAGATTGAACACATGGTTGATAAAAAGTGTCCTATTCCTCTGGAAGATATTTCTGCAATTGAACACATAGAGGATGATTGCATGATTGGCAAAGAACTTAAATCTTCTCTTGAAGATCTTGACAGAGCTGAAGGTTAAAACAAAAATCTGAAGGAAAACCTAGCAAAAACAAATGAATGCATCAAAAAGTTGAGAGAACAAATCAAGAAATTTAGAGGAAGAAATGGTTAAGTCAATGAACAATTGAAGAAAGCAAATGAAGACATCACCGGATTGAAAGTACAAGTGGAAGAAAAGAAAAGAATTGTGGATTGCTTGAATGTAGTGGTACAAATCAAGATTGATGAATGCACAATAATTGAACAAGAAGTAGTAACTTTGATATCAGATTTAAAAAAAAACAAGAGCTCATGAGGACAAATTCAAAACAAGTACTACAATGCTTGATGAACTAATTGCAGGACATAAACCATCTAAAGATAAATGCGGTTTGGGAATTGAAGAAGGAGAAAGCTCGAAGGAAAATAAGACTCCTAACAAGGATGAAAATCAAAAGAATACAAGGCAATGATAAACAATTTAGAAATCAAAGAAGCAATGCTAGAAGACCCCTATCAGACAACCAAATGCTCAAAGGTACCGATCTTTTAATGGTATTTACTTTTCATGCAATAAATTTGGACATAATGCAATAGAATATAGAAGTAGAATGGATTAGATTCTTGGATCCTTCTTTGGACAATGTTTTGCATGCAAGAAATTTGGACAGAGTTGTTGAATGCAAAAGTCAGATGATGAATAGATATACTACTGATAGAATGGTTCAATCTTTCAATGGTTACTGTTATACATGCAATGTATTTGTACATAAGGCTTATAACCAATGCAAATCAAGATTAAATGGAGGTCAGTTTGGTTAGAAAAATGTTGTATGCTATAGTTGCAACTGTTGCCTATTTTTAGCTACAACTCAAAACAGGTAGAGCTGAGTCAAATTCATCATTAAAACGCACATAATTAATTTCAAGTATTCGTTGCTGTACAAATCTGATTACATTTGAATTTCCAGTGTTATTATGCAAATGTTTGTAACCGAAAAACTCATAAATTTTGCATAAGAAATACTGTTTTATTCATATTGTAAAAAGAACATAGTCCCACACAAGCCGTGGGTTATGACTAAGTTGATTAAATTCAAAAACAACTATAAATCATACACCTAAAGATCAAATAAAAGAAGAAAGACATATAAAACGAAGGTCATGTTCGTAATTGCTTGGGAAGGCTAACGTAGGGTTGACTTGTTGCTTTCTAGCTTGATCTTTAGTGTCTTCAACTCCTTTGCTCCCTAGTTCCAGAACCTGCAATTGATAGTAAAATTGTGTTAGAGCTCAGGGCATGCTATCCAATTACATGCTTATCAACAAATATATGATTTATAGTCATTATCAAATTGAATCAACTTAGTCAATGTTTGAGAGATAAATGTAAAACTGCTAGATCAAATCATCAGGAGAAATCATTGAATTCATTATTTTTCTAACTTGTTTTCTTCATGTGCAGATACAGGAGAATTTTTACTCATTCATCAAATTAAAGCATGAGTGGGGAGAAATGTGGCTCCCTCAAGGGTTGAGCTCAACTCATGATAATGGCACAAGCACAATATGAAAGAAAAATAATCAGAGCCATCTATGCAAATTTTCAGTGATAGTGAACAAGCATACATGTTAAGTTCATAAAACATCTCTTCAAGGAACTACAAAAGTTAAAGATAACAGTGGTACCAACAAAGTAACATTATGAGATTAACATTGTGTTTTGCAAAAATACTAAAAGGCGGCCTCTTATTCTTTCATTGTAGATTTCTTAATGCCAAGAAAAGAACAGATTATTGGTTTCCAAAAAATAAAATTCAATAAAGTTGATAACAATGAAGTGGAAATGGAATATGCAGCTACAAGAGAGTGCTTTAATCTTTTATGCATTGAAGCTATCTAGGTCTTCGGGACAAAGAAGAAGATACAAAGATAAAGAGGAATTTCATTTGCAAATTTTAAAAAAGATTTTTTTTGTTTTTCTTATTCATGAAAAAAAAAACCCATTTTCAGAAATGAGGGAAAAACAAAGGCTATAGCTTATTCATTACATCAAGTATGCAAGATATCTAGAGATCAAAACAAAGAAGAAGAGATGGGTTTTTAAGTCAAAACCCTCAAGCATATGCAATAAGAGAGAGCTTGAAATACAAAAAAAGATTTATATGATCTTCTCTCAAGGAAAACACATATTTGTGAGTTAAAAAGCAACTCTAAGCCACAACTTGGAATTTTTTTCTTTTTTCATAAGAAATATACATGGCAGCTGAAACAAATCAAATACCAAGATGTAGAAATGCATGACCGCAACTAGGAGAATAAAACCTTTTGAGATACTCTCAATGGCTCCCACAAGAATGCAGAGAGGTTAACGAGCTTGGCTAAAGTCATAAGAAATACCTAGAAGAATACTATGGCCACAACTTTCATAGAGAGACAAATCAAAATCTAGCAAAAGGGCTTATAGGTTGTACCTTACTCATAAAAGATCAATGCACAAAGATAAAGAATGTTCATTCTTTTATTCATTTTCCTGACAAGTAAAGTGGAGGAAATTAGAAAATTTACTTAAGTTTCTTCATGAAGGGCTTGATCAAAACCATGAGACAACACATGTTCAATGGTGGCCAACACAAAAAAGCAACAAAAAACAAAAATCACATCAAAATATAGTGAAACCGTGCCTATAAGCTTCAAAACGATTTTCAAAAAAATAAAAAAGAACTTCCAAATTTGTAAAAACTAGACTTACCTCCATATTTATGCATGAGATCTTCCAAAAAACCTTCAAAATGGTGCATAATACAAAGATTTTCTCCTACAAAATTCAGCCAAGGGTTTGTGCATGGTAGCAGCCTCCTTCCAACAACAAGTAATGAAATGAAATGAATATTTTGTTATTCATTTAGGGTTAAAACCCTACAAGGGTCGATGGAAAAAAGGCATTTTGCCTTTATCTTTTAAAAGTTTTATTTGAAAAATTTATTCACTTGTTTTGGTGCATGGCATTTCTTATGCCTTTTAATTCTTTTGAATTCTTTTGAGAAATTCATAAGACTAAGTCAAATGAAGCTTTTTGTAATCATCACTTGAAACTTTTTATTTTACATTTAAATTCAAAATTGTATAACTTTATTTGAATGATTGATTAAAAATAATTTCAAATAAAAGTTATGTATAAATTGAAAAATAGACAATAGACATTATTATTTGCATTTAATTCAAATGTAAATCTTTATTTTGAATGATAATTATAAATCATTTAAGATAGATGATATTTTGAATGCAAGATAAAGTGCTTTTAAATGTAGTTTCAAAGACTTGGTCAAAATAGTTCAAATGGAGCTCTAAAGCTTTGCACAAATCATGGAGACGGTTAAGGAAATTATGCCAACATGTTGGAGCAAAGTCAAGGATTTTGAGGTCCTAAATTACGAGATCACCTTCAGTTTTGAGTTCCTTTTGACTTGACTTGAGTCAAGGAGTGAAATCAGGTATATGACATCTTGTTACATTAAGTTTTGAGCCTGATTTGGAGGGGTTTTCATTTGCATACGGCTCACAAGGTTGTTTTGAGTTTGACAACTCCTAGTGGAGTTATTTTCCATGCCTTGTTTGGAGGAGAAGGTGGACAACACATCAGACTTTTGGAGCCAAGATTCAAATTCAAATTTTGGAGACTTTTCCTATAGGTCTATCTTCTCTCTCATTTCTTAGAGTTAGTTCTTGGTTTGGAGATTGTTGAGGAAGTTCATTCTTACTTTGTAACTCATGAGTTCTTGATATTTGTAATGCAGTTATCTCCTAGTTTTCAATAAAGAAGCTTGTTTTTCCTTCTCAGATCTGTCTTGTGCAAGTATTGTGTGTAAGTCCTTAGATTAACATATTGTGATTTCCATGAAATCCTTCTTTTAATCTTATTGCCTCAATGTCTTGTTCAGGTCTAGTGTGTTATAGTGTAGGTCATTGATTGTATTTTTCTTCCATTTGTTGAATGTTTGTTATAAAAACATTATTGTTTTCTTTCAAACAAACTTCAAACACAAGAACCTTTCAAATGAATTATTTATGCAAAACATACTAGATTGAGTGGTGAATTATTTTTTAGCTTCATTTGTTAAAATATCTTGAGAGGTTTTAAAGCAGATTCAAGTCATCTTTCCATGTTGGTGAATCACCTAGTTTTTAGTTTTATTTTTCATAATAGTCCTTCTATCTCTTTTCCCTTGTTTTCAAAAAATCAGTTTTGCAAGAAAATCCAAAGGGAGCCAACCCATAATCTGGAGGTCTACCCTCATATAGGATACCCACAACCTGAGAGTAGTCCCATGTTGCACAAGATTCTAGGATATTTTCAACTTTGCATCAGGTGCAAATCCTTGTTTCAACATCAACAAACCTGGGCACATTTCAAGATTTTGTAGAAGTAAGAATGGAAGGTAGACTAGTCCGAGAAAGAGGAATGAACCTGTGAAGAAAATTGATCCTATTGAAGTAAAGAAGGAAATGGAAAAGATTTGGAGAAAGAAAGAGGAACTTGAGAACAAATATGAATCAAATGTATCTGTACCTCCCTCTGGTGTAGATAATTCTCTTGAAAATTAAACCTAGGCATGGGCTTAGGGGGGAGCAATAACAGGAAAATCAAACAACCCCCTAAAAACAAGAAGTGTCAAGGAGTGAAACAAAGGTATATAATGTAAAATGACATACTTAATATTTTGGAAAAGGAACTCATAGAAAATAAGAAAATATGAAGAATTGCAGAGCTTTTTATAGGGTTTATAGTGTATCAGCAAAAGGTTTCATCAATTTTTTGGAACTTGAAGCATTCAATGTGAAAGTAGGGAAAATTGGGAAGATATAAAGTGAATTCCTAAGTCATTTTGAATCAGATTTGTGCATTTGAAGAGAGCATAATGAGTTGAAGGATATTTGAAGGCGAATTTGGTGCAAAACATTCAAACCCTTGATCCCGTTGCGTGTATAAAAGGTATTTACGACTATTTGTGTTGTGTGGGTTTGAAATAGAAGTGATTTCATAAGAATTTGAGTTTGAATTGAAGTTATAATGGCTACTCCAATCGTTGTCAAAATCACTGAGAGACCTGGACCAAAATTTAAGAGGTATTCATGGAAATTCTTTGATAATGACCTCGATGAGGCTTTTTCAAAGATTCCTCATAAGGCTTTACCCACAAAAGACACCAGGGCTTACATACATGGAAATTTGGATGAATATAATCACCAAAGGATTAAAGATCTATGGTCAAATTAGCTGAATGGCGATGATTTCTTAGTGAAACTAGAATACATTAACCTAGTGCGAAATAAGCTTGATATTTGGAATTGGTTCCCTAACTATAGCAATGATGTGGATGCAAAATATGTGAGGCAAGGATTGGGTAGAATGCATGAAAAATTCACGTGGACCAATATGACCAGATTGATTTCCAAGGAAGTGATTAAGGTAGTGACTAGATTATGTGATATCGGACCTGTACCGATTCTGAAATCTATGAAGAATAATGTAGTTATGGATTTAACTAGTGCTACCATCGATAGGAGAGCTTTGAAAAAAAAACTATCAGGAACCCTATTGTAAAATATGCTTCAATTATGATAGGTCACAAAATTTACTTTACAAACAAGGATAATTCAGTTTCTGCAACTACTATTTATGTTGCTCATGAAATGGTTGTGAATGGGAAAGACTATGACCTATGTGAGTTGCTTCGATAGCAACTGCTTGAAAACTTGAAGCAAACCAGAGAGAAGTATGCATTTAAATTCAGAACCCTGGTTATGTGTTTGTTGTTTTACTTTTTGAGAGAGCTTCTTGGTAGAAAATACATTGTGTGGGACAAAATCAAACCAATGGGACATCAAATATTTCATTATATGCACAAATTAGGTGACTAAAAAGCTCAAGATGATGCATTGACTACATTCTTTGCAATATTTCAAAATAACTTGAATGAAAGAGAAAGAGTTCCCCAAAACCTGGTGGAGAAATATGCAAAGGAAATTACTTTCCTTGTCTCAACTGATGAATGCATAATAAAGGTTGTTGAACCTAGAAAAGTATGGATTAAGCCTCTTGGATATGAAGTTTTTGAGAAATAAGTTGAGGGATATGTAGAATTGTTGCTGAAGAGTCCTAAGGAACCCTCTCTTCCAAGACATGGAACATATGAGGAAAAATTATTAGAAGTTCACGAGGAACTATTAGCACCTACAAGAAAGAAAAGGGTAATGAAGAAAGTAAATGAATAATTTGTAAAACATGGACTTAAAAGAGAAGTAGTACAAAGGTTAAGGGAAATAGCTGCAAAAAAAGGTAGTATAGTTGGTGAGTCCTTCGAACTGAAAAGATCAGGAGGAACAACTTCCACCTCTGCCTCTACATTACCCAAACCCTCTAGTACAATTGATGCAAAAGGAAAGAAGATGGAGCCTAGTGCTCCAGTACCCTCCAAACCAAGCACAAGAATGAGAAAGAGAAAGAATGTGCCTCCAGTAGTAGGCCATGCTACCTCTGGAAAAAGCAAGAAGATAAAAGCATTTAGGGAGAAGAACTTAAATACTATTCTAGAAGAAGAAATTGAGCATGGACTTGAGCATGAAGAACAACTTACAAGAAAAATAAGTAGTGCCACCACAACCGGTGAAGGTGCTTCACAAGAAGCAAGCACCGGAGCAAAGAGGCAAAAAGTTGACATTGTGGACACTTTTGAAGAAGAGGATATTGAAAGAGATAAAGAGAATTTCACTGTACATATCCACAATCTAAAGCTTGAGAAGAAGAAGGAGAAGAAATTAAAGGAAGGTTCTTCGAATCCTGAAAAGAAAAAGAAGACAAAAACTCCTCCGATAAGAGATCACACTCTAATAAAATTAGATGTTTTGGTTAGTAACATGTTAAGAGCATGATGATTTATTAGAAGGTACTACAAAGCTATATGATGAAGTGGATAAAGAACATAAGAAAAGAACCATAGAAGAAATCATTTATTACATTATTGTCTTAGATATAGACATGGATAACATTAGGAAGAAGGTTCCTAGTGTTGTGTGGGAGGCCTTGGTGGAAAGAAGGTGTGAAGAAATTGAAGTTGATGACAAGATGAAATATGATGGTTTAGAGGAAATTGGATCCCCTCTATATGAAAATGACAAGGCTACATTGATTGAAGTGTACACTAAAGAATTCAGGGTTAAATAAAGAGTCACAATACTTATCGGTAGAGAAAATGATCGAGTAAACAAGTTGAAACATGATATAGTGAATATTGTTAGAGATACAAAAAAATAAATGGAATGACTACTACTTCATCATCCAATATATTTCAAAGAAAGGGGCATGATAAAGAAAAGGTCATTGATGCAAAGGAAACTATTCCTCTGATTACAAGTTTACCTATTTTTAAAGAAGTTTTGGAAGAAATAAATGTTCATATCGTAGAAGAAACTCCATAATTTGATGATACAAAGAATATGGTGTCCTCACCACCACCGGTAGATGAAACAAATGCTTCCCCAGAGACATTTGGTCCTCCAGAAGATACTAAAGAGACCACTGGTGCTAATAGTGAAAACCAAAATGTAGGACAAGAACAAGAACATGATCTAAAAATGATGTTGATGATGGTGTTGAAGACCACCTTGACAAACAAAATGAAGATGTTGGAAGTGGAAATGAAGGAACAAAATGGACAAGGAGAATAAGTACAAGGAGAAAGGGATGACAATAAGAAAGATGATCCGAGGACAAAAAGGAGGATGAAGACAAAGATAAACAAAAGGAAAATCCCTTCGGTAAAGAAGATGAAGATACAAAGAAGAATAAAGAAGAGACTGAGGTGGGAAATAATGAAGAAGAGTCCCAAAAGATCATGGACCTACCAAAGTCATCTAGAGAACCTTTTATAAAATCACTTAAGGGTCTTTTTAGAAAGCAAATGAGGTTCCAACTAGCAATTCCACCCCAGTTGGTACGACTCTCGATGTACCAAGGTAGTGTAGATCTAGACAAGATCTCAACAATTTAGAAGTTGGAGCTCAGAGATGTCTTTCATGGCTCCGATAGAAAGGAGATTATAGAGACACATTAGAAGGGGAGAAACTTGATTAATGATTCTATCAAGTCTTTGTAGGATGCTACGGTTGGTGCCACAATTGATAATTATTTAATTCTTGTAGAAAATATAAAGTTTCTAGTTGATTCTGTTAAGGAGTATGCCTCTGATTTGAAGGAGTAGACAAAAAAAGAAGTTGAGTCAAGATTTTTTGAGAAAATACTTCTAGAGTTGCAAGATAGATGTGCATCTACACATGAGAAAGTGAAAGAATGTCTAAAAGAAGTGCAAGAATGCAAGGATGAGCCCAAGACTTTGTTCCTGTATTGCATGAGGTGGTCGAATTCCATCAAGACATTAAGGGCTTAATGGAATCTATTGATTCAGAGATAGGTAATGCCTCTGGAGGCTTTGACCCAACTAAAGACAAAGATTATACCTCTTGGACCGCCATTACGGATCTACAAAAAAAAAAATTCACCTTACAATGATAGAGTCCCTTTTCCCAACCCTTTCTGGCTCCATTTTGGTATGTCAATATCGACACTTTAATATTTAAAAATC
This sequence comes from Sequoiadendron giganteum, assembly GCA_007115665.2. Taxonomy (NCBI): domain Eukaryota; kingdom Viridiplantae; phylum Streptophyta; class Pinopsida; order Cupressales; family Cupressaceae; genus Sequoiadendron; species Sequoiadendron giganteum. The sequence continues at coordinate 323,783,024 of CM021100.1, read as the reverse complement.
CAATTTTGTTTATTGGCTATTGATATTTGGGTATGTGCAGGATTATCATGGAAAAAACAAGCCCTTAATGTTGGAGTTGAGAAAATACAACACCATAGGAGCCCAGTGATCTTTGCAAGCAAGATTACCTGTTACAAGGAGAAGCAAAGAGAAGCAACAAAGAACACCATAAAATTCTCAAAGATGTGGAGCTCTATATTCACCAATGTGTAAAATGAATAATCATACAAAAGAGAAGAATTCAACCTCATATAGGTCAAAGAGACCCAAAAAAGGAAAAATCTAGGCTTGCACATTAATAATTAATAAAACAATTAATTATTATGCACCTAATGTTAGCTTAAGTGTAAAAGAGATAAAAGAGAACTTTAAATAATTAAACAAATATTGTTTAATTAATAAAGTAAATAACCAATTACTCTAACACCCCCCCTTAAGCTAGACTTAGGGAGAAGCTAAAACCTAGAAGAAGCTATTGAAAGCAAAAGCAATGGGTCCCAGCAACTAGGCCTGATCAGGGACCCAAATACAAGGAAATCTCTATGAAATGGAGAAAACCCAGTGGGAAAAAACTCCTCTCCAAAACGAGACAGAAGAACATGCTGAAAGAAACATGAAGGAAGGAAGGCCTCATAAAGACCCCCCAAGGACAACTTCCTTCACCCTAAGCATAGAGCGCAACTGAAGATAGTGCGGCAATCCAAAAGGCTTCGTGAAGATGTCTGCAACCTGCTCGACAGTGAGAATATACTCCAAGATAAGAGAACCATCTTGAATCAACTGTTTGACGAAATGCATATGAAGCTCAATATGCTTCATCTGCTGATGCTCCGCCGGGTTGCGAGAAATGTGTATAGCACTCTGATTGTCACACCAAAGAATAGTGGGACTATCAGGAGGAAAACCAAACTCAGTCATCAACTGTCGAAGGCATAAAATCTCTTAACTAGCGAGCACAACAGCTCGGTACTCAGCCTCTGTAGATGATAATGCATGAGCAGTCTGCTTCTTGCAAGACCATGTGATAGGAGCAGAGCCAAGACAGAAAACAAAGCCATATGTAGACTTTCGATCATTGACATCACCAGCCCAATCTGAGTCAGTGTAGCCAACAATGTGAGGATCCCCTGATGTGTAGTGAATGCCATAAGAAATGGTGCCCTGAATGTACCTCAAAATACACTTGGCAGCTTGCCAATGACTCTCATGAGGATCATGGGAGAGTCGAGAGACAAGGCCAACTATAAAGGAAAGATCAAGACGAGTGTGAGTCAGGTACAACAAACTGCCAACCAACTGCCGGTAAACTGTAGAATCTACTGAAGGAGTGGGCCAAGTAGTAGTCAAAACAACCCCTGACTGAAAAGGTGTGGGGGTAGGCTTGCAATCAAACATGTCAAAGCATTGAAGCATATCAAGAGCATACTTCTGCTGGTAAATGGAGATCCCATCAAAAGACTGAATCACCTGAAGACCAAGAAAATAGTGCAGAAGATCGAGATCTGTCATCTCAAACTGCTCCATCAAAGCTTGCTGAGCATGTTGAATCATAGAGGATGAGCTACCTGTGATGAGGAGAGCATCAACATATAGCACAAGAATCAGGATCTCACCCTCAAGATTCTGAATATAGACGGTGGGATCAGAATGACAGTGTGTGAAACCAGTGGAGAGCAAAAAAGAATCCATCTTCTCATACCAAGCCCGAGGGGCCTGTTTGAGACCATACAATGAACGCTGAAGTCTACAAACCAAATAAGCATCCTGCACAAATCCCTGAGGCTGCTCCATATAGATCTCCTCATGTAGGTCACCATGCAAGAATGCACACTTCACATCCATCTGAAAAATGGGCCATCCCCTAGAAGCTGCAAGTGATAGTACAAAGTGAATAGAATTCATCTTGGCAATAGGGGAAAATGTCTCAGAGTAATCAATACCCTCAACCTGCGAGAAACCCTTCGCAACAAGGCATGTTTTGTACTTATCAATAGAACCATCAGCAACATACTTGGTGCGATACAACCTCTACACTGAACCATCTTTTTGCCCTTAGGAAGAGGACAAAGATCCCAAGTATTATTCCTCATCAAAGAAGAATACTCCTCCACCATAGCACTATCCCACTCAGGGTGACCTATCACCTTTGAAAACCTCTGAGGATCCTCTGAAAGAGCATGAATCAAAATACTAGAACCCGCAGTATGAGAACGAGTGTGACGAGTGTCTAAAGGATCACCTGCCATAGATCCTGTTGCCTCAACAGTAAAGCGAGCCCATTTGGGCATCTGAGGTGGAGCAAGTGGAGGTGGAAATGGGGGATCATCATCATCCTCATCAGAATCATCCTCAACATAATCCTGAAGAGCTGCAGTGGGAGGAGTAGGTAGTGAAGTAGACACTAGAGACAGGGTATCCACTGTGGGAAGGCACTCATCAAACTAGACATCCCGTCGAAATAAGACCTCTCTGAAATCAGGATTAAATAACATGTATGCCTTAACATCCTCACAGTAGTCGACAAAAATGAGGGGTTGACTCTTCTGCTCCATAGCTCTTCTCTGAGCATCAGGAATAAATGCCCATGCCTCACTACCAAATACTCGAAATGATGAAATATCAGGCTTGTCATGAGACCAAGCCTCCTCAGGAGTCATATGTCGAATCGCCTTATGAGGCATCCGATTCTGAATATAGTTGGAATAATTAACTGCCTCAGCCCAAAAGGATGGATCCATGGACCTAGACTGAATCATACAATTCGCCATCTCCCGTAAAGTCTTGTTCTTTCTCTCAGCGATACCATTCTATTGAGGGGTGTAGGGAATAGTAAACTGATGCTGCAAACCATGCTCAGTGCAAAAATCTTTGAAAGCCTGATTCACATACTCCCCCCCATTATCTATACGTATCCGCCGAATAGAAAGGCCAGACTGCTTCTCTACAAATGTTTTGAAGATTCGAAAGGAATCAAAGCCATCAGACTTGTACTTAAGAAAGTACACCCATGTGCATTTGGAGAAGTCATCAATGAATGTGAGTACATACTTGGCCCCAGAAAAAGGAGTGGGAAATAACACGAGGTCACTATGAATCAACTCCAAGGGTGCCAAAGCACGAGTGGGACTTCCCTTCGAAAAGGGATCCCTGTGATGCTTGCCAAATACACAACCATGGCAAACACCATCTATGCAGGAAATCTGTGGAAGACCAAGAACAAGTGCCTGTGTACTCATCTGTTGAAGATATCTGTAATTGACATGGCCCAAACACTCATGCCAAAGCTTACTCACTGAATCTACATGTGCTATAAGAGATTAACCTGTACCCTCAGAAGACTCAAATCCATCAAATCTGTAAAGACGAGATGCAGTATCAACACTCCCAGTAGCCACAACCAGATCAGAGTCATGGAGGTCCCGAATAACCACATCATGTGGTGAAAACTCAACTGTCTTACCAGAGCCATTATGGAAAATCTGATAAATGGACAGGAGGTTTGTCAAGATGTCAGGAACAACCAAAACATCCTATAGAGTGCCTCCATCCAAAGAGACAGAACTGGAACCCAAGATTGAAAGCTGTGTAGAGTCACCCACTGCAATCTGTAAAGTACCACAAGAGGCAAGAGAAGTGATCAACTGCTGAGTGGGAGTCATATGGTGAGAAGCACCAGAATCTAAAATCCAAGTGGACCCATAGGTCGATGCTTGAGCAGTGAGAGCATGGCCTTTCCCTATGGAAGGAGAATATGATTGAGGTGAGGAGATGTGATGCTGCTACATGGCTTCCTCTAAAGCCTCTAATCGTTTCCAACATTTGGAAACTAGATGTCCTTCCTTGCCATAGAAGCTGCAAGTGTCTCCTGATTTTTGCTTAGTCTAGGAGGAAGACTCACTAGACTTCGAAGATTTCCCCTGTTTGGGATGAGGAGATGGTTGAGAATTAGACTTAGGAGGTGGTTTGGAGGAATGCTCACGGTCTACAAAATCTTTCTTGGGCTTCGGTTTCTGCTTCTATTTCTCCTTAGATGATTGAGCAACCAATGCTTTGTTCTTTGATCCTGAGAGCATATCCATCTAAGAAAGGTGAGACTGCTCCCGAGACAAACGCTCACAAAACAAATCAAAGGTAGGCATGGTAAAATTGGCACCCAAACCATCCATGGTAGAATAGAAGGAAGAAGCAAATATCTAAAATGGACCACGAAGCTTCGAAAGGGTCAAGTAAATGCACTATGTGTCTGACTTATTCTTGCCACAACCCTGTAAAATAGTGCAGATAGTTTTGAACTTGTTCAAAAAATCCTCAATAGTGGGAAACGATTCAGGTAACAGTGAAGTCAGCTCTACCTCAATCTATAATGCTCGGAACTCATTAATGGCCCCAAAAAGTGTCTCAAACTTCAACCAAATGGCTCGAGGAGTGAGCAAAGCATCAAGGTGAAACAAAAGACTGTCTGAAACGTGCATGGATAGCAAACCCATAGCTTCATCCATCTTGTTCATGTGCTGCATAATCTCAAAAGGACACTGCAACTGAGGCTGAACCTCATCTAAACAAGACCACAACCCTCGTGACCTAAGTAGCCTCATCATGCGAGACTTCCAAGTGTGATAGTTGTGTGATGTGAGTAACTCAACTGAAGAGTCTACCATGAAACCCTACACCTGTACCTGCTTATGTTTTTAATTATTATGTGATCTTTCAGAATAGACAGAAATTGCAGAAGGGTTTGATTTTTTTGAGAGTTTTGGTGTTCTGGTTTTCTGATATAAATGACAGAAAGTCAGAAAAAACACCCCCCACAAGAGATAAACCCAAACCCTAGTACAAACGGAGAAAGAGGAAGCAATGCTTAAGCAAAAAAAACTTCAAAACAAATTCTCGTGTACCTGAAAAATCTGATAAAAATAATCACATATCTGAAGAGAGCATGCTAAGATCTTTCCAACGCCTATTCGTTTTCGAAAAACGGAGTCCATTTGCACCTTCTATGGCCCTCAAAGTGCAGAAAAGAGACCCCACTTTGACTGGAAAAAACTATAACCAAACTAGAAATTTTTGGAAAAAATTATGCATCATCAGATCGGTGCTAGAAGCAACTTTCCAACGCCTATTTTTGTTCAAACAACTGAGCTAAAACGCCCGAGTTATGTCCGATCTTGTGAAAGAGCATAAAATGCCTGATCAGACCCCCTTTAGCACACTGGAGCTAAAAGAAATAGCCCCTGGTCGCCTAGGCGGACCAGGGGGTTGTGGCGGAAAACCCGTGGTCACCCATGTGACCACCTGCGGGGGCTAGGAGGTTGGGGGGGCTGGGAGAGCCGACGATCATGGGCGTCGGTCGCGGGCGACGGTCGATGGCGGTCAACAGATGGCGGTCGCAGGCGAGGGCTGGTGGCGGTCCGCAGACGGCAGTGACAAGCGAGCTGAACGGAGAGGGTGCGGCGGGCTAGAGGCGGCGCAACGGACGGGTAGAGTGGCGGGCGCAGGTCTTGGTGGCGCCCAGGTGGACGACGGGCGGGAGAGCAGTGACCGCTCTCTCTTCTGGTGGCTGCTTGGCTGCGCCTCGGTGTATGCGGGCAGCGCCAAAGATGAACAAAAAACCTTCATTTTTAAATTTTTTTTTGATATTTTCCCTACGTTTTCACCTCGAAAAACGTGCCTTGGGGCCGTACGGCTCTTGGGTAATTTTTTTTTTGCTTCCCCAGTTGATAGTGGCCAAATCTGACAAGTTATACATTAAAATAGGGGTTTTTGGGCCTTTTGGACTCAATCGTGAGGTCAATTTTTGCCCAAAGTGCTCCAAAAAAAAGGCTTCCCCCCAAGATCCACACAAAAAACTTCTGAAACCCCAGATCTGCTCACAATGCAAAAAACTCAAAACAAGAACAGATAGCTGCAGATCTGAAGCTCTGATACCATGTTGGAGTTGAACAAATACAACACCATAGGAGCCCAGTGATCTCTGCAAGCAAGAATACCTGTTACAAGGAGAAGCAACAAAGAACACCATAAAATGCTCAAAGATGTGGAGCTCTATATTCACCAATGTGTAAAATGAATAATCATACAAAAGAGAAGAATTCAACCTCATATAGGTCAAAGAGACCCAAAAAAGGAAAAAACTCTAGGCTTACACATTAATAATTAATAAAACAATTAATTATTATGCACCTAATGTTAGCTTAAGTGTAAAAGAGATAAAAGGGAACTTTAAATAATTAAACAAATATTGTTTAATTAATAAAGTAAATAACCAATTACTCTAACACTTAAGTGGCAATGAAAATTCATAAAAATCAGAGTTAAGAAACTTGATGTAAATATTTGAATAAATTATCTATATTATTTCAAAAATATGTAAGAATAGAATCTGTAGTAAATTGAATATAGTTTCTAAACTACTAGATTTATTTTTAAAAAATAGATCTATTTGGTGAAAATTTGAAATTTCAATGTAGTAGTATTTAAATTTCAGGAAAAAAAAAAGAATTAGGTGTCTGTCTATCCACCCTAACCACAATAAAATCATAATATTTTTTTATAAGATTTTAGATATAAGTAGAGGATTCATGTCCCGATGTGATGCATATTTTTTCATATTTTGTTTCCAAGTAAATAATTAATTATGAATTTTTTATTACAACTTTTAAAAAATATAAAAACTCGTATGTCTGACCACCTTAACTTGGTCAAAACTTCATGAAATTCATTTTTTTTTTTAAATCCTACAGTATGCGAAGCATAGAATGTGACGCATGTTTTGGATTCAAAAAATGTGATACCGTTTTAAAGATATAGATGTTTATCAATCAACCTATCAATCAAGACTTTAATTGTAATTCAAATAGAAAATGAATAATAATTATTTATTAAATTCAAAGTAAAGCATAATTTACATTGGTGGAAAGCTGAGAATCTTCTTTAAAAATCCTTTTCGTTTTATCAATTTAGGGTAAAAAAAAATTGTCAGCCACATGGGCGAAGTTGAAAAAAGCAAGGTAAGATGTTAAACACGTTTTTTGTGTTGACTTCTTAGGATTGGCATGTCCTAGCCAAATTCTGAAGCAAACCCGGGGCTAATCCCTAGGTAGTAGGTTTTGTGTCAGACATATCGGATATCCGATTCAAATCAGATATCTATTCCAAATTGGATATCTATTCCAAATCGAATATCCATTTTTTTATATATATAATTTTAAAAAAATCTAATATAGTTTTTAATATATGATTTAAATTTTTTGGAATAAATAATTTATAGTTTATTTTAATATATCTAGTTGAGAATATACAATATAGTTAATAATTCAATATATAATATATTATATTATTATGTATAATATTTAAATATTATTTATATACTTTAGTTAATGTATAAATATATATATACTAAGTTAATATATAAAATATTCTATAATTAATTAATATTAAACTAATATATTAAATATTTAAATATTATCTCTTCCCCCCCCCCCTCTCTCTCTCTCTCTCTCCCTCCCTCTCTCTCTCTCCCTCTCCCTTTCCCTCTCTCCCTCTGATTCTCTCTCCCTCTCTCAGACCCTTCTTCCCCTTCCCCCCGCCCCCCCCCCTCTCTCTCTCTCTCTCTCTCTC
>CM021100.1:323675063-323775307 GCA_007115665.2 Sequoiadendron giganteum | reverse complement strand
TTAAGTATCTCCCACTTCCTCTCTCCCTCTTAGAGATCTCTCACTCCATCTCCCTCTCTCTCTTTCTCTCTCTTAGGCCTCTCTCTCTCTCTCATCTCTCTCTCCCACTCTCTCTCTCTCTCTCTCTCTCTCTCTCTCTCTCTCTCTCTCTCTCTCTCTTCGCCCTCCTAATTCTCTCTCCTCCCTCTCCTCTTCCCCTCTCCTTCCCCCTCCTAACATCTCTCTCTCTCCCCTTGTTCCTCTTCCTCTCCTTGCCCTCCTAATTCTCTCTCTCTCTCTCTCTCTCTCTCTCTCTCTCTCTCTCTCTCTCTCTCTTCCCCTCTCCCTCTTAATATTCTCTCTCTCTCTCCCGTTCTTCCCCTCTGCCTTACCCCTCCTAATTCTCTCTCTCTCTCTCTCCTTCCCCTCTTCCTCTCTCCCTCCCCCCTCCTAATTCTCTCCCTCTCCATCTCCCTTTCCCTATCTCCCTCTCTTTCTCTCTCTTGTCCACCCTCCATCTCCTAATTACTCTTGTGTCTATGTGTGCAAAAATCAGATATCCGATTTGAATGACTTTAAAATGACTTTTTTTAGTTTTATATTAGCCGACCCAAATCAGATATCCAATTTTTAATGTACAACAAATCGGATATCCGATTCAAATCAGATATCTGATTTGTTTTACTTTGGCTTGGGAATTGCTATGGAGCAATGTACTGACACCCAACCCCAAAAAAAGTCAACTCGAGATTTTCACTTTTTTTGGTGAATGCAAAACGCTACTTTTTTCATATTGCCACTTTTTGGCCCATCATGATCCTGCACATGCCCATTTGATTTTCAAGAAATTAGAAGATTTTCATATATATACAAGTCATTTTCACCATATACTTTTATTGAGAAAATTGAAGATCCTAAAATCAGTCAAGGCAATTCAAGGGCATAATTAGCAATATTATTACAACACTTTCATCAATCAAGATCAGGCTTGCAATGCATCAATAATAATGAAGAAAATTATGTGAAAGGAACTATTATGATCAATCATGCCAACTTATGATGATGTATTAAGTTATCCTCTACATGCCATCTACACCAATCTATTATGTTTTGGGAACTAACCTTTTGAAGGTCTATCAAGAAATCAAGGTGTCCATCAATCAAAATTTGTGCCAAATTTTGGTGTAACATCACTTCATCAAGGATTTCACATTGTTGAAGGAATGAAGAAGGAACCCTTTTAATGTGTTGTCATTGATGTCAACATTAACTGTTGACAGTTTTCTCTAATTCGGTGAACAGTTCTAATGGAGATGTTTAATCTGGTAATTTGGTGGACGAAACTGATCATGTAATAAGACTGGCTTATTAGGTTATGATATGTTATTCTTGACTAATAAATTTATCTATGTTCAAGTTTTCAGTGATTTTGGGTGAACTGGTCGAAAGTTACAAGTAATAGTAGTTCAACATACATTGTCTAGCTTTATACAATGTAAATGTGTATGTATAATCTGGTCCACATTCCTCTAGTGATTGGATTTAGTATTTACAATTTTGCGAGATTGTTTACAGATGTTAGTACACTATATATTCCAGATGGAGAGTGTTTATATGATCAGATGGATGATTGGTGTATGACCAGTTGGCTGACCTATTGCTTGATATATGTTATGGAGATTAAATATGTATTGTAGACGTTAATGATATCTATTTTAGGTTCATGCTGACCTAAATTAAGTGTTGCACATTTGGTTTGAGTGTGAAGATGTTTTGGATTCAAGTGTGGATCCAAATACACAATTTTGAATTAATATAGGGCTACATCTAATTAGGCTGACCTAATTGATGCATGCAGATGTAATTGGGTATATATGCAAGAAATTTTTGAGTTGTAGGATGATATGAGATGTAATGCGAGATGATGCAAACATGTGAATTTGTATGTGATCCGAATAAGAGAAAATTATTATGAATGTTGAGTGATAGTAAAGCAAAGCAGTATTTTGTATTCAAAGCTTCAAAGAAACTGAATTCAACACAAGGAAGGTTCATTTTGTATCAGTTCATATCTTGGTTGTGTAGCCATTTCTGTTTTGTATCTATCTCTGGTTGTGAGCCTTATTGGACAATGTGTCTGGGTAGTGAGCCTTTGTATTATCTTATAACCGGTTATAATATATTGTGAGCTAATCCTCATTGTGGTTTTTCCCTTTTTGGGTTTTCCACGTAAAAAATTTAGTGTTCACGTGTCATGTGATCTTGTGGTTGCTTCATGTTTTCAGTCATTGTAACGATTAGATTTGTATGATAATTGGATGGTTTATGATTAATTGGTTTAATAGAATACTAATTCACCCCCCCCCTCTTAATATTTTAGGTGTTCAACACACATCAAGGTAACATTATCATTTATAATTTATCATTTTAGTCAATTATCATTGACTTGGCCTCTTCTTGACCTAGGGCCTCTTGGTGATCATCATTTGCAACATGTGGAGGTAGAAATGCCAAAATGGGGTTTGAATTAAAGGCAAGCCCATATACGTGACAACCTTTCCCCCTCTTTTCATGTGTATAGGTCAGATCTAGAAGTTTCAACAGGAGATAGTTCTAGAAAACACAAAGCAGACTGTAACTTGTATCTTAGAATTTGTAGATATGGAAAAGGATAATTCCAATCTAGGGCACCCCATGCCCCTGTCCTTGTAATTTAGGCTCAAATTTCTGTCATAGTTTCCTCTTTGTATCTCAATCTCATATTTGAAGCATTTTTGTAACTTTCCATTTTCGTCTATGCAATAAATTACATTTTCACATCTATGGTTATATGTCAAATAGGCTTGCTAAATCACACATAAAATTTCTCTTTTACAACTCAAAAGAACATAAACCCTAAGAGGTTGGCTCTCCCTTGTGACAAGACAATCATAAAACCCTAGTTGGTTTATGTTTGAATGTGGAGTCAAAGTGAAAAATAAATAATCCTAGTCAATCTAATTGGATCTAGGACCACTTTTCCCACTTCACATAACACTTTCATCAATCAAGGTCATGATTGCAAGAAATTAGGAAAAAGAAGGCAATTACAAGAAATAAAATTTTATGATGCAATTATGGTGAATATGTATTGAGTTATCTTCTATAATCTATCTACAAAAATCCATTGTGTTTTATGGGCTAACCTCTTGCAAGCCTATCAAACAATGAAAACATCTATTAATTAAATTTTGTGGCAACTTATGGTGTAAACATCACTTCAACAAGGGTTTCATGCCTAAGGTGACATTATCCATTATCCATTATCCATTATCCTTTATTATTTAATTCAATTATTGTTGCTATAGCCTCTACCCAACCTAGGGCATGCCCTCTTGATCATCATCATTTGTTGTACATGGAGGTGGAAACACCAAATTGGGGTTTGAATTAGGCAAGACCCTATATAGCACAACCTTTCTCCATATTTTCATGTGTCAAAACAAATTTAAAAATCTCGACAATAGACAGTCAAAGGAAACACAAAGTAAATTACAACCTACATTTTAGTGTTTATAGATCTTGAAAAGGAATCATCTTAGGTAGATAGGGCACCCACGCCCCTATCCACACAATTCAAGCTCCATTTTTTATGATAGGTTCCTCTTTACAGTATCTCTTTCTTAGATTTGTAACTATTTCTTCAATTTTTCATTTTTTATCTATGCAATAAAACACATTTTTAGGTCTAGGGTTTAATGTCAAATAGACTTATTAAAACACACACCAAATTTATCTTCTTTACAACCCAAAAATGACCAAAACCCTAGGATATTTGGTCTCCATTGTGGTAGTACGCGATCATCAAACCTAGTTGGTTTTGTGTCTAAATGTGAGGTCAAGTGAAAAGAGCTCAATCCTAGTTGGATCCAGATCACTTTTCCTACTTCACATTTTGGTGAACTTGACATAGCCTACTTGTGATTTTCTAATTTTATAGTATAAATTCTAAAAATTGATTGAGAAAGCTAGGTGCTTTGAAGGTCTTGTTGTAGATTTGCATTTGTTTTATTCTCAAAATTAAGAGTTTGCATTGTTTTGTTCATTAAGCATTAAAGATCTCGGTGGTTGAAATTTCACACAAAATTACAAAATAATTTGAATTTAATTTCATAACTGATTAGGGCTTAAATTTGAGTTATTTTGAGAAGTCAGTGAAATCTTAGGTTGTTTTCCAATTGGTCAAAGTGCATGTGCATTTTTGGTATAAACATTGAAAAAATAAAGAATTGCATATGATTTTTCGTTTTAAAAAGCTCAAAGGTGTTATCTTTCATCATATTCAAGATAAATTCAGTTAGTTACAACATTTTAAATTCTAAAAATTATCATTTGACTAATTTCCATTGCCTTAAAAATATTAAATTTTATACATGCTTATGTTTTTCACATAGATGAATTAGGGTTTTGTTCATTTCCAGAAATTTGTTTGCATCCAAACTTGAACCTTTGCAACTTTGGCTTTTCAAACACTATTGTTTAGTTTCAAATTTTTAAAACATTAAAATTTAACTCCTTTGGACTAGGAAACCCATGCCCTAGTCTAGTTAGTTTGACATTAAATTTTCTATGTGAAACTTTTCCTGCAATCTCTGCTCAGATCTGCTTCTTATTTTTGGATCCCTATCCTAAAATTGTCTGATTTTGTCATGCATTACTAGTTTTATCTAGGGGACATAGCAAAATGTTTTCTTTACAAAAATATTATTTTTCCATAATCAATGTCTTATTGTCAAACTTTGTTAAGCAGTTTAAAGAACTTTTCTTACAAGCATGTAAAATGATTTTCTCTCTCCTCTTTTGTTATTTTTCTTTGATCCCTCTCCCAATACCTCTCCTACTTGTGAGGATATCTTGGTGCAAGAAGATGTAATCATTGATACTCATGTTTATCCCTCTCTCAATGCCTCTCCTGCTTGGGAGAATATCTTGGTGCAAGAGGATGTAATAATCAATACATTTTCTCCTTCAAATGATAGTAAGGTGGCTTGCATAGATGAAGATTCATAATTTACATTAGATCCCCCATCAATAGAAGATCATCAACAAGTAGTTAACTCAATTGAAATTGTAAACCCACAATTGATTTTTGGACCTCCTTCTAAACGCCCTCTCATTATAGGACCTCCTACAAACCAATCTAAACGTCCCTTTCACATCCTAATCTTTACAAAGCAACTAATCTTTACAATGCAACTCACTCAAAATAACTATACAAGCCAAAATGTGTTGCAACAACCAAGTTATCATGCAGCTGCTCACACATATAACACTTGAAATAATAAACAACCAAAACAAATACAAACCTCCATTTCATTTCCTCAACCATATCTTCTTCCTGCACCTCGTCTTCCTCAACATATGGGCAAAGAGTATGATCTTGTTGAGAAACTTCATATTACTCAAGCCAAGATCTCTCTTTAGGATTTAATTCAAACCTTCCCTACCTACGATGGTATGATCCAAGAGGCTTTGCAGAAGATTGTTGTACCACCTTCTATTAAACTGAATTATGTAGTAGCCTTGTTAGATAGAAGGAAGGCAAAACACTTGGATATCACATCCCCTCAACATGAATTATCTCCTAAAATTGAAAAGAAGCATGATGCTCTAATGATATCTTTTGACATTGATAAAAAAAGGGTTAGATGTACTCTCATTGACAATGGATTAGGTCTAATGTTTGTGGTATTGACCTTTTACATAAACTTAGTGTGGATAAGAATCTCATAAAACTTATCGGCCTAGCGAAAACAATCTTTTATGACTTATGAAAAAAAATCAGCGATCTATGAAATCACTCCTATAATTTGTGAATGATAAAAACATTCTGCCAAAATCTCTCTTTAAGATTTAATTCAAACCTCTCCTACCTACCATGATATGATCCAAAAGACTTTGGAGAAGATTGTTGTACCACCTTCTATTAAACCGAATTATGTAGCATGCTTGTTAGATAGAAGGAAGGCAAAACACTTGGATATCACATCCCCTCAACATGAATTACCTCCTAAAATTCAAAAGAAACATGATGCTCTAATGATATCTATCATCATTTGTAAAAATAGGGTTAGAGGTACTCTCATCGACGATGGATTAAGTCTTAATGTTTGTGGTATTGACCTTTTACATAAACTTAGTGTCGATAAGAATCTCATAAAACTTCTCTGCCTAGCAAAAGTCTTCTACGACTTCTGAAAGAAAATCAACGATCTGCGAAAGCACTCCTATAATTTGTGAATGATAAAAATATACTACGAACCTTCAATAAATTTAGCAGGGAAATATGAAGTTTTTGAATTTTTGTTTAATACTAACAAATTTCTTATTTGCAGGCACACGTATTTTTTTAATTTTTTTTTTGAAAAATACTTACAACTGTAGGTTTGGAGAAATGAGTGAAAAAGAACAAAAAAGCCTGGCCGAAGTGAATAAAGATCGCTGCACGACAAAAAATGAGGACGACTCAATTGAAATCGATATCCAAGAGGAAACAAACGAAGACATTGAATTACTGAGCGAATTCATGATCATTTACAGAGTTATTGGACCAAGATTAAAAGGAGAAATCGTTCTGAAATGGGCTCGTGAGAATTGACATCAAAAATATATAATTAAATTTTTACCAAATGGTTTCTTTATGGTCGCATGTTTATCAAATGGGCGGGCTTTGGAAAATCAAGAATCACCCAATTTATATGCAAAAATGGGTGCCAAATTTTAACCCGCGAGATTATGAGCCTTATGAAGAATCAAAATGGGTCAGATTGTATAATATGCATATAGAATATTAGTCAGAAGAGTGTTTGGAAAAGATTGTTAGATCTCTGGGTATGTTAATATGATATTGATACATCCCTGCTAGAGGATAACTCTTACGTCTATGCTAGAATGCAAATTGCAGCTCTAATTCAAATTCACAACACCATAAAGCTAAAATCAAGAACCGAGATATGGATGCAAGCGGTTGAAGTGGAAGACGATAAATTTTACCTTCTAAAATGTGGATGAAGAAATCATTGATCAGAAAAATGCTCCAATCCTCCAAAAATTAGGAAAGAGTGGAGACAAAAAAACAATTCCAATGAAATACAATCGCAATCAGAGAAGGTGGAGAGCCCTAAAAAGTAGGAAAAAGCAGAGGTAAGAACAGAACAAAAATTAGCCTTAAAAAAGGAAAGTTCGCTAATGCGAGCACTGGTCACCAAATTAACTAGTAGGGATAAAGAAGGCCCCAATTTCTCAGGGGAAAATAACTACCCACAGAAATAGAATATCTGATAGCGAATATGAGGAAGAATTTGATGAATTAGATATCACGTTGTTAAAGAAGAAGAAAGGCCAGAAGACCAATAGGTAGAACGTGAGGAATGTGCAAGGGAGAAAGGATTGTCTAAGTATCAAAAATTTCTTGTTGAATACTGAGGAGAACCCTCCCTTAGGGTGCCATGAAGATCCTAATATGGAATGTTAGGGGCTTAAACATCCCTAACAAAAGGTGCATAATTAAGCGTCAAATAGAAGTATCAGATTCATAAATTATTCTACTTCAAGAAATTAAATTAGCGAATGAAAATTTATGTGCCTTTCACCTTACTAGTTGGGAAGAAGCCTACTACAAGTCGTATGGTGCCACATGAGGTCTCAGGATATTTTGGTACAACAATAGTGTTTTGGTAAATATAATACATAAGGAAGCCAACTGGATGTTGGCTGATGTAACATGGCTGAAAGGAAATTTAAAATTCAAGACAGTCAATATATACGGTCCTACAAAAATCTAGGATAAGGCAAAATTATGGGAGAATATATGTCATAAGATTATAAATATAGGAACAAGCAAAATCATATTGGGTGGAGATTTCAATGTTGTTATGAGAAAAGAGGGAAAATATGGTGGAAACGATATTGTCTCATCATCAATGAGCAAATTTGGGTGTTTATATCACAAAACGATTTAATTGAGGTTCAAACAAAGAATGAAGTCTTTACCTAGTCAAATAGGAGGTTGGGAGATTGCTCCATTAGAGAAAAGAAAAACAAATATCTCTTGAAGCACACATCCCACCCCTAGTATATTATATAATTAAATAGAGTATAATATAACTGATTTTCTAAATTAGGGAATGCGAATTTAATTCAGAAATGCCGTTACAGTTACCTATCAAATGTTCATTGAACAGTTCAACCATTTATGATACAAACAATACACAATTGTTTTAAAATTTAGTGGGTTCATATACAAAATTCTAATCGAGTCATTTAGATGGGTTCAGGTGTCCATTTTGCGGTTTCACAAGTTACACATAGGTACACCTAAAACATCATGCGGGCTCGCAGAATCCCTTTAAAAGAAAGACATTGATTGACATTCCAAAGGAGTTAATAAAATGGCTACTAGTATAAAAAACCAGGGGAAATTAGAAATCAATTGTTGCTTGGCAATTTGATGGCAATTTTCAATAATAGGATTCAAAGTACTATATTCAATCACTTCTATGCTATATTTTTTTATTGTTTTATTCTTCTCTAACACTGGTATTGTTCCATTAAATTACCACATGTGATTATACATCATTTTAATTCGCTAAAGCCTTCTATCATTTTTTCGTGTATATTGCCTTTTTGTGCATGCATAAAGATTGAGTTAAAATTATATCGAAAGCGTCTCTTTATTTGAGAGTGCCGAGCAAATTTCGTCCCTCAATGGTTAAAAAGCCCCAACAACCCTTGCAAGAGAGTTAAACGAAACTCAACCGTTCATCATTTTCCCATTTTTTTGACTATTTTCAGCATTCTTTATTGCTTTCCCCACTGCTATTGGTTTTCGCTCCTCCAAACTCGTCCTCACTAGTATCAACCTTTCATTCCTCCAATTTGATGAGCTACAGCCTGAAAATATGGTTTCAGCGAGGGTTTTGGAGTATGTTTATTAAAATGAAAATTACGGCCAAGATCCTAATAGTGAACACATTTAGGTTTTAACATTATGGCATCCTTTATTCTATTGCTTTTAAAGGAAATCCACGAGCCCGCATAGTGTTTCAAGTACACCTATATATGAGTAGCGGAGTCATGGAATGGACAGGTGGACCCATTTCAATGACTAGATTAGGACTACGTGTCATAGCCCACTAAAATTGATAACCAATTTTAAAACTATCTATTGTTCATATCATAAATTATTGGACCATTCGATGAACATTTGATGGGTTTGTGGTAACTTTATATTGCAAAGGACTTAATGAAATGGCTAGTGATACCAAAAACTGAGGGAAATTAGAAATCAATAACTTTCACACAAACCCAAGCTAGAGTGGTAACTTTTAGTGTTTTTAGTGCTTCTTTTCTATTTGATAGTAACTTTCTTTTCTCATCTGTAATCCCCATCATAGAACCGTCCTTTAGCTTAACAAAAAAGTGAGAAGCCCAAACAGCACTTGCCACGGGCTAGCTTAAGCAACATAATCAATACAATACAGCTCAACCAACATGCTAGCTTAAGCAACATAATCAATACAATACAGCTCAACCAACATGCACTTTCTCTTCTTATAGCAGCAGCTATAAAGACAGATACTTGCCACTACGTGACCCTTGTTTGCCATTTCTATTTGATTTATTACATAAGTAACCTGAGATCTTATTAGAAATATCATTTTATTAATTTAAAAGATTACACCCACAAATATAACAAATATAATGGTTGAAGATAAAATATTAATTGTATTTTGACCATAAAATTTGGAGCTGTCCCGTGGTTGCTATCCCAACTTGTGAATATTAAAACTGCAATTCTTGTGATTTGATGACGTCTTTATCGTTCAACATTAATAACAATTTTTATTTTTTATGTGATGGATAGTCTAAGTAAAAAAATCAAAGTAGTCAAAGATACTTTTTGCCTAGGAATAAATAATTCATCAATCTAAAAGATAGGATATGATTTCCAGGTCGGTGAAAGATTCTTGTTACTTCTAGGCGCTCAAGGTGCCAAGGACACGCTTCTCTCTTTGTCCTTAACTGCTGTCAAGCATTTATTGATTCTATGCGCATTTTTTAGATTTTTCCTTCTTAATCCTGTGAGATTTCTTTGAATGCTTGGCAGCGAACTGCATGCTGTTCCTGATTTCATTTGACTCTCCGAATTCAGCGATTGACTGTATATTAGCCTTCTATTCGGCATCTTATCAGTTGACGAGATATTCCTTTCCTCTGCCCATTCAATTTGTTTCTCTCTATTCAGCGATTGCTCCTCTGCCTCTTTTCATTAACAATTCAATTGCATGGGAAATTGTGTCAGTTCAGTGTTTGATTTCTTTCATTCTTCTTTTCTTTCAATGGGAAATTCTTCCATTTCCACACCTCTGCAGCATCAGAAGGAGCAAGAAAATGCTTTCGATCGAATTGTACCGCAAGCATCTTCACCATCCTCAACATTAATGAAGAAGGGGCCATGCGATGTGTTTGTTAACCATCGTGGTTGTGATGTTAAGCACACATTAGCCAGCACTATCTATCACACGCTGGATCTGGTTGGATTGCGAGCTTTTCTAGATGTCGAAGAGCTGGAGTTGGGCGATTCCATACCAGATGAAATACAGGAGGCAATGCGCACTGCAGCACTCCATATTGCTATATTTTCAGAGAATTATGCGCAATCTCCCTGGTGTCTTGCCGAGCTATCGTTTATGCTCAAAACTGGCACCACAATTCTCCCCGTATTCTATCATGTTAAGCCGGATGATCTCCGATCGGTGGGTCAAGGGAAAGGACTCTATGCTCCTGCGTTTTCCCATCACAAAAGGAAGCGCAGGTACTCTTCAAGCATGCTTATGGAGTGGGAAAGGGCACTCCATAATGTCTCATATCTCTCTGGCTATATGCTCAACAACAATGAGTAAGTATTCCAATATCCGATCTGTTCCATTTATCAAATAACTTTTATGGTAGACATAATCTTCTATGGTAAATCCCTGCTTCATCATATTTAGTTTGATCTTGATCTTTTAGGGACGAAGGGAAGCTTCTAAAGAGCATAGTGAATTCTGTTTTGGGAAGGATGAAAAGGGTGCCTTTGGAGGTAGCCAAGCATCCAGTTGCAATGGATGACGTCGTAAAAGACTTTGAGAGAAGTGTAGGAAAATCTATTCAAAGTAAGCAGCATGTACAGATTGTAGGGATAGTAGGGTTTGGCGGGTCCGGTAAAACTACACTCGCAACAGAGCTTTACAATAGGAAAAGCTCTTCCTTCAATCGCTTCAGTTTTCTGCATGACGTGCGAGATGCCGCATCCAAAAATTCTTTGCATGCAAAGCAGAAGAAACTCCTGGAGGACCTCCGTATCCAAAATGTTACATCCTTTGATAGTGTTAAAGAAGGCAAGGGAGTTGTAGCAGATCGGTTGAAAACTCTTTGCGTGCTCATAGTTGTCGATGATGTAGATCACGAGGATCAACTGGATGCTCTGTTGCCCCCAAAGGAGAGCCTCGGCTTAGGCAGTCTCATCATTGTTACAACACGTGAAGGGAGGGTACTTACAAAGTGCGGCATCAAATCCATTCATGCAATGCAACCACTACAGCATTTTCATGCCAAGCAACTGTTCTGCTGGCACGCCTTCTTGCAGCCTTGCCCACAACAAGGTTTTGATGAATTAGTTGAATTTTTCTTAAAAATTTGTAGTGGGTTGCCTTTGTCTCTGAAGATCATTGGAGGACAGCTTTATGGTAGAAATTCCACGGAATATTGGTATGCTCAGCTGGATAAAATCCGAAGAAGGTTGCCCGAGGATATCAAGGCCATTTTAAAGGTAAGCTTTGATGCCCTCGACCAAGATGAGCAAAATGTATTCTTGGATATTGCTTGTTTCTTCATCGGCGAGGAAAGGAGTTTGGCGATTCCTGTGTGGGATGGATCAGGATGGAGTGGTCTCTGTAGTTTGGAAACGCTTCTGAACAAGTGTCTCGTCGAAGTGGACAAGGAGGGGCGTATAAGGATGCATGATCAGCTCAGAGATTTAGGAAAGGAAATTGCAACTACAAGCTCGCCATCACGAATTTGGTTTCGGAGACAGAGTATGCCCATTCAGGTGAAATTAAATCTTTCGTGTCATTAATGGAAACCTTGTTTTTGCTGCAAAGTTTTTTTTTGTTTTTTTTCCTCTGATTCAATTGAAGTTATTTTTGTTGTTGCTTTTTTCCACCTAGCGAGGAATACCGATTCGGGGGATAATGGCCGTCGCAGGACGTCGTCAAAATTATGACCGTCCAGAGTGTCCGGCACCTTTCAAGGAGTGCATGGAGATGATGAGAATCTCAGATCTTAGGGTTGGATTACAACTTCTTGTTGTTGAAGAAAATGATTTTACCCAAGAATGTGGAGAGCTATCGAGAGGCCTTCTGTGGCTTCGATGGTTTAAGTTTGAGCACGGAAATATTCCATCGTGGCTCTCACTGGAGCACATTAGAGTTCTACAGCTTCTAGAAGCTTGGAAGTTGGAAGCATTATGGGACGAGGCACATGTAAGAAATTTACTTTGCTATTCTCAATTAGTATGAATGCTTCTATTATTTTTTAATGTTTTTGAGCTGTAACTCAATTGAATTGAAAACTGATTGTGCACAGCCTCCTAAAGAATTGAGGGAGTTGCTAATTGAAAATGCCCAGTACTTCCGAAGTCTTCCCCAATCAATAAGTCATCTCACGAATTTGAAAAGATTATCTTTGGTTTGTTGCGGCGGACTATCGAATCTGCCAGAAGAGTGTTGCCAACTTCAATCACTGGAGCATCTAGACTTAAAAGAATGCCTCTGTCTACACACTCTACCGAGCCGTTTTGGGAATTTGGTAAACCTGCGGCATATAAATTTGAGCAGGTGTCAGAGTTTAGAGATGTTGCCTGTGTCTTTTAAGCAGCTGATACACCTTGAATATCTCAATTTATCTTTTTGTTACGAGCTCGCTATAGAGTCAAATATTCTGGAAAACATAACAAATCTCAAGGTTTTTGATGTTTCAGGATGTCCCAAGTTAGAACTATTGCCTCACAATATCACAAATCAGGCTTCTCTGAGAAAGCTCGATTTAAGATATACCAGCAGCTTAATGGAATTACCAGCTAGCATTAGTCAATTAAGCAAAATCAAAAGGCTCGAAATTTTTGGGAGTCCATTGCTGACAAGGTTGCCAAATTCTTTGGGAAACTTGTCCAGCTTAACCACTCTTATAATTAACGATTGTAAGAAGTTAGAGTCTCTGCCAATAGAAGTTAGACTGCTGTATAATCTTCAGACTTTAACGATAGTGAGATGTCCAGAGTTATATGAGATGCCAAATTTAGCAGGATTAGTTTCCTTAAATAGTCTCGCTGTCAGAGATTGCCATAAAATAAAGAAAATAGAAGGTTTAGAAGATTTGACGTCACTGGGGGATGTGCTTGTATGGACATGCTGGATGATACCTGGTATAGACAGTTTACGGGGCACGGAGAGACTGCGGATGCTAAATCTGAGAGCAGACAACATATCAGCTTTTGAGCCTTGCATTCAAAGCATACAGATGGAGGTAATACAGGTTGCTAAAAATATTAAATTACTGATAACAGATGGTTTTTAGATTTGATTTTGTCTTTTGTATCAATATTTCAGATCACATTTTATATAGAATTTCTGGATTTTTGTTCTTGAACTCTCCACTTCATCTGAATGACGGATTGTAATGTACTCCACTTCATCTGAATGACAGATTATAATGTAAAAAAAACATTGATACAAAAACTACTCATAAACTATTCAGTAATAAATATAAAATTGTTATTCTAAGAATAAATTGTTTTGTTTAAAGGAAGTGTTTTGCAACTGATTTGCAGAAGTGGCCATTGCAAATGACAATATGTGGAAGGATCTTTCCTCGTGTCCAGTCAATTTTGGATTCCTTCACTTTTCCCGGTCTTGCGGTCGTTAACTCATTGGAGACGGTTCACTATTACCTTGATTTTATAAGGTGGAGTTTAACATGCTGGGAGGCAAATTTGTCCAGTTCGGCTATACTATGTTTTCTTGTTCGTTCATGTCAGAAAGGTTCGATTCTACGCATTAATGAAGAACAAGGTACTCGCATATCGTTGAGCGAGGGAGAATGGATAGTGATAAGTGTGTTGAGAGAAGTTTACCCCCTTATTAAGGACGGAGGGCGCTCTCTTCAAGCATTGATAAATATAGATTATGACCGCCTCGACTTTCCTCATCTCTACCCTGACTTTCCTTATCTTCCTCCCGATGTATACGGTGGGTGGTTGATTGTTGGAGAGAGAGGCAGCGTTGTTGAAGGTTTCAAGGAACTCTTTCAAACTCTTTGCAAGGCAACATCTATGAGTTAAATTATTGTTATCAGTGTGGAAATTTAATAGGGGTTGATCGTGTAATGAGTTGAGTTTTGGATTATTAGGTTAAGCTCTCAATTTATTTTGGTATTATAAAATAATTTTCAATTTTTTTTTTTTGATGGAGGTCATTCACAAATTCTTTTTTTTTTTAGGGGTATCCATTCCGTCAAATTCGCCTGTCCTTTTTTTGGTGTCGAGTCTTTGCACTCAACAAGACTTGATCCCTGGTGGGCTCATTTAGAACCTTTCAACTTCACCAGTAGACCAAGGGCCCATTGACAATTCTCAAAATTTTAGTATTGATATTGTATTATATTTTTCATTAACAATAAAAATCAGAAAATATTGTATATTGGATATGATAAAATAGATGTAAATGATACTAGTTGTGGTATAGTTTTTTTTTTTAAGATATTTCTTTTAATTTCAAAAAGGACTATAAGAAAGAAATTATGAAGCTTAGCTTTCTTTTAATCACTTTATGCGAATATAGAACAACTTTCACTAATTTTGGTAGGATAATATTTGTTCTAAATGTAAGGTAAATAAATAAATAATATGATTATTTAAAATCTCTTATAAATAATAGGAAAATTATTTTTTTGTTTGAGAAATGATAAAAGTTATTTAAAAAAACAAATTAAATGTTCAAAAAATAAATAAGATTACAATGGTGTTTAGTTGGAAAACTCTAACACATTTAAAATGCTTATTTGCTACCAATAGAATAATACTAATGTTTTTTTTTAAGATAAAATGCAAAAGTCTGAATATTATTAATATTATGAAAGGTCAAAACTATAAGTAGAAAGCATAGAATAATACTAATGTCACATAGATGAATGCCTTGGAATTAGTTAACAATTTGTATATTACTTTGGGTCCCTCCCATGACTATGGATTTGATAACACATGTATATGTAGATCTGATTTGGTGTGCAAATTTAATTTGTTCTTGAGGTTCCAATCTTTATTACTCTTTCAAAATTTGTTTTTATCTCACCTTGATCTTCTTAATTGACTCTACCATAAAAGCTAATACTTGGGGTTTCTTAGTCTATCCTTCATATGGATAATTATTCTCTTATGTCAAAACATGTAACAATACCATCTCAAGGACTAAATACAAAATTGAGAACACTCAAACATAGATGACACTCTAAAATAGTCATTCATATTTTTTCAAAATATGCTCATATTTTAGGAAACATAATGTGCATGTGTAACAATGCATTTGCATTAAGCTTTGGGTATGATTTTGTTAGCACAAGAAAGTTGTAAGATGTACACCATCAAATTTAAACTAAAAATGTATTGTCCTTTTCTTGGAACAAGGTTGAGTTTCTAATCCTAAGAATTAGACAACAATTTGGATGGTTGAATCCATGTTTTATAAATGACATACAAAAACATATAAAAGTTGAGTGTGTGTTTCATTATGTTTGTGTGTATTGGGATAGGATTCTATAAAACAACACTACAATATCAAGATTCATCTTTTCTTTGTAACCATGTATTTTTGCTAATTTTTGCACATATTAAGATTTTGATCTTTAATTCACTTTAGAAGTGTCTTTATTTTTCAAAAAATAAATGTTATTTTTTCTACATAATTTTTGATCCATTGATCCAATTTTTTTTAAAGATAAATCCTATGTTTCATTATATATATTTAAAAATATACATTTCTCAAAATTAGGGAGAGAAAAATAATTTTTAAATTTTTTTAGGATGTGTCCAATTAGAAAAGTAGAAATATATATATATATATATATATATATTAATAGAAAATATTCAAAGCACTACATGATCTTAGGTGACCTTTTACATCAAACTAAATTATAAAATACTTCATAAAACTCAATAATGGGGAAGCATGGCTAAATAAGGCCACATTGTGTTATCTCAATATTTGTCCCTCATAATCTCATTTTATTAAATGAAAATAATTTTGACAATAGATTTTGAACACTAGTTTTCTTGTTCTCATTGCATCTTCAAAATTTGAATGTAGGCAAGTCAAATAACTTGTTAAAGTTTTGTTTTTATTGACTTCAAGAAAAAGTAGCCACTTTTTGCCTAAAACATAGATGACAAGAAAAGATTTTGCAAATGATTTCCCCAAATAGGGAAAGACCCATATTCATAAAGTGTCAGATAAAAGTATCCGAAGAAATTAAATAAATGTGGGATATCATCATGGAAAAAAGTAAGAATAATAATCATGCAAGTGTAAGGACTAAGAGTTATAATCATAACATGAAAAAAACCATTAGTATAAAATTTTAAGCCGCTAAGAATCAACCATAAATGATCTTGTAATCATCAAAAAAGATAGGAAATATTAATATATATGATAAAATTGCTAAAGGTAATTATATGAGACATGTAGAGGATCTTGTGAATGTATCACAATAGGAGAATAATGCGTAACCATTTACATAAATATATGTGCCACATATATAAGGATCTTAAATAAAGTGTGTACATATATCTAATAGAAAAGGTAGAAAAAAAAAATGAAAAAAATAAATTCGTTATTAAGGAGAACATCATTATCCACCTAATTAGGGGAATTAAGATTTATGTCACACACACACACACACACACAAACACGTCTCATCATTGATATGAAGTAGAACATGTTTTAAAGGTTCTTGATATATGTGGGATGTATATGGACATTTCATAATCTAATGTTGTTATACTTGAGTAAAATCCATTAATGAAAAAACTAATAACAACATAGTGCAACAATCTCCCCCTTTGTCATTGATGGATGCACCTACTAAAAAATATCAACAAAAAAAGAAACTCTGCATCTCCAAATCTCAAGCAACTCTCCCCCTTACTTGGAAATTTCTTACATTTTAAACTTCTTTCTCTCCACTATTCTCTCCCTTTATCTATGTGTTTTCAGACATCACTCCCCCCCTTTGACATCAATGGAAAAGGGCAACACCAACATACTTTAGTTCTCTCTCTCACTCTTTTAGGCACAATATATGCCCCCCTTGACTACACCAACCAAAAACACCAAGTTTCCTACTCACCCTGAGAGGTATCCTTCATCAACATAGGACAAATAATTCATCTTGAATTTCACTATATGGAAGCTAAGGCAGTGGAACAACTTACTACACTAATCTTGAGAGGAGAATGCAAACATTTAAAAATATTTCTAGTTAAAGAAACTTAAACATAAATAAATATAAAGAACATGCATACCATAACATACTAATTTACGTGGGGAAAACCCTTTCAGGAGAAAAAACCCACACTCCAAAAGTTGCCCAATATATTATTCAAAAATCACAAAGATTACAATATAATTGTAGAGAAGGCTTCTAATAGGAGTATTACCACCAGAGATCTAGAGATAACACAACTGCTATTGGACTCTCAAAATACATCATCGTCTACAATTGTAGCACAACGACCTCATAAAATAGAGTTACCTTCTAGGGAAAGATAGGCCAACAAAATATCCACCATTAGATCTAAAACCTAATAATTAATGGTGTATATTTATAATATATCATTTATTTAATGTATGTTGGTCATGTAAGAGTTTTTTGAAAAAGTTAACCAAAAATTGCTTACACGCATTCCACTCTTCCCCTCCTCCCCATGCTCCCATTGTATATTACACCTATTGATGTAACTATGAAATATATATATATATCCTATGAACAATAACCTTTATATAATTGCAAGGTTGAGACACATTTTCTCAAAAAATCTTCTACTTTCCAAACACTTTGCAAGAGCAACATGAGGGAGTAAACGATGTCTCCTAATTGCTAGGGGCTGAAAGGCCCATAGTCTTTGAACACCATTTGAACTTCTTTGTGCTCACAATCTTAGTTAAATAATAAAAAAAATTCATCAAAGTCTCTACCTTAACCAATGATGCAAGATGGAATCCCTCTACCAAACACACACACACACACACTCACAACTCATAAAAAATAGATTGCAAATAACACACATGCTTCCTTTTATTGAAATAAAATAAAAATTACATTAAATATAACATCATAAAAATATGCAACAAACTTGGCCTTTCATGGCCTCCTAAACTCTACAAGAAACTCCTTTCTTTGCTCTCACACTCTCACAATAACTTTCCTCCACAAGCTCCTCTCATGAGCTGAGATCACTCAATTTCCCTAGGAGAAACATGCCTCAAATCTGTAGTAACATTTTCTTTTTATTCACTTCTCCAATCTACAACTTCTTTTCAAATTCCCATTTGAGGCATTAAAGGGTCTTTGAAAACCCAAAAACCTTTCATTTCTCTTCTTGTATGTGGCGCTTAGAATACAAATGCCTCCAACCAAATTGATATGTCAAAATACTAATATTAAAAAATTAAAATCCCTCTAATAATACCTTTGAGTCTACATATATAATTTTAAAAAAAAAGTCCTTTATGCAATTGCAAAAATGTGCATCAAGTAGGTTGAAAAATGAAAATTTCCATAACTATTTTCCAAAAGCTTTATTTTGCATGAAAAATTTCCAATACATTTATAATTACCTCCTTAAGCTTCCCCTAAAATGAATTTTCTCTAGCATTTACAAATCTTTAAAAATTTAAAATGTCATAAGATCACCAACATATTAATATCTCTCAAATACTGAATATTTTTTCCACAAAACCTTGATGAATGTGAGTGAAGCACATTTCATAAATTATCCCCCTCAAAGTATTTTTCTTCAATCTTCACCAATTTTGAAAAATAACTTTTTTGTAAATTTTTCCCCAGTGGGAAAAACTGTGTAAGTGTGGAAACTCCAAATTTGCAATTTTGAAAAAATGAGATGTTTTATAATCCTAATAAATGATAAGAACACCAATTTAGACCAAAATTCATACCAAATTTGAGAAAAGTAAATGAATTTTTTTTTGGGCAATGCAGGAGTGCATTTGTATCCAGATGCTAATACATCAAATACACTGAGTAGAAAGATTGTGAGCATAGGTTCACAATGGTGGAGTTGGATGATTGAATCACCCTTTGAGATTGCAAGCAATCTACAATGAACTCCATCATTGTAACAAGTGTCCCATATAATTTCTTCCTCTTCTTTCGACACTTCTCTGAAAACACCATCATCTTCTGATAACACTTCATCTTCTTCCTTTTCTCCCTCCTCATGGACTCATATCCACCACATTCTGAAATCCTCCACCAAATTATCTCTATTCTCTTCTCTTTCATGGGATCAAACCCAACTCCAACCAACCACCTCCACCAAAATCTTGCAATATCTTCCACTATCTCCACAAAAAAAATATGGAACATTTTCTTTGTGATCTTACTCTCTATCAGACTCTCTCCTTATACCATTTCATTTGAAAAAAATATCATTATTAGAAAATAAGTTTACATTAGCTATAACATCCACATCCTCATTAGCTACAACTTTTCATTCTTCTCTATTCACTGCAACAACGAGCTTCACCAACAATTGTGCTAAAAAATCTTCTTTGCCATTCGTTGTGACCTCTTCGATGCTCACTTCAATCATTTCTTCTTCTTTCTCCATGCATTCTTCATGGAATATGCCTACTGTAACTTCTTTGATAGGGGCTACATCTTCCTCTTGGCTCTTTCTATCTCGGGTTGTTGTCCCCCACTCTTCTTCTTGCTCCTCTTTACCACTTTTCTCTCACCTTTTCTAATATTTTTCTCCAACTTCTCTATCCCCATCTATATCTTTCCTAATTCTTCATGAACTATCTGCTTCATCTCTTCAAAATTCTCATCCTCCACTTTATCCCTATACTACTCCCAAAATAGTATCTACATAGATCTCCTCATGACCCAACTCATCTTGCCTACTACAATCTCACCTCATGCAATATGCCATCACACTCAATCTACAAAATAAATTCTTTCATGGCTTCAATCTCTCTCGTTACTCAAGACTCCTCTTACCTACAACAACCCTCATGATCTTCCCCTCTACCACTTCACACTTACTTTTTGGTGCTAATTGCCTCACATTCAACGGTCTGTTCACACAACTCCACTCACAAGTCTTGGTGAATCCTCTCCACACTCAAAATTACTTACTTTGATACCAATTGATGCAATATGAACTCCCTCTGCCAAACACACACATTCAAAACTCACAAAAAATGATTTCAAACAGATTGCAAATGACACACATGCTTCCTTTTATTGAAATCAACAATAAATTACAAAAAATATAACATCATAAAAAATTGCAACAAACTTGGCCTTTCATGGCCTCCCAAACTCTATAAATAACTCTTTTCTTTGCTCTCATACACTCACAATAAATTTCCTTCACAAGCCCCTCTCATGAGCTGAGATCTCTCAAATTCCTTGGGATAAATCTACCTCAAATCTGCAAATTCGTTTCAAATTCTCATATGAGGCATTGAAGGGTCTTTGAAAAACTTTAATTTCTCTTCTTGTATGTGGCACTTATAATTAAAACGCCTCCACCAAAATTGATATGTAAAAATATTAATATTAAAACAATTAAAATCCCTCCAATAATACCTGAGTCTACATATATAATTTAAAAATAAAATTCCTTTATGGAACTCCAACAAAGAACATCGAGCAAGCCAAAAAACTGAAAAATTTCCATAACTATTTTCAAAAAGATTTTTTTTCATGAAAACTTGCCAAGACATATATAATGACCTCCTTAAGCCTCCCCTAAAAGGAATTTTCTCGAGTGTTTACAAATATTCGAAAGTTAAAAATGTCGTAAAATCACCGACACATTAATATCTCTCAAACCATAAATAATTTTTCCACAAAACCTTCATGAATGTGAGTGAAACACCTTTAATATTATCCCCCTCAAAGTATTTTTCTTCATCCTTTACCAATTTTGAAAAAATATTTTTTTTATTAAATTTTCCCAATGGGCAAAACTACTTGTGGAAACTCCCAATTTGTAATTTTGAACAAATGAGATGTTTTATAATGCTAAGAAATGCCAAGAACACCAATTTAAACCAAAATGCACACCAAAATTGAGAAAATCAAATGACTTTTTTGGGTGATGCAGGATCACTCTTGTACCTGGATGCTCTTGCATTAACTAGCTTCACCCTGCCATCTTTGACCATATCTCGAAAAAAATGATATTGTAAATCAATGTGATTGGTCGTGGAATGAAATTTGAGGTTCTTGGATAGACATATCACACTAACTGTCACAATAAAGTTCCACTACACCTTGTTTTATTTCAATATATCGACACAGTCTCTTAAGCCAAATGGCTTCTTTACAAGCATGAGTAGCTACCATATAATTTTCTTCAATAGTGGAAAAATCAACCACAACTTGTCACTTAGTTATCCAGCTAATTCCACCATGAAATAAAGTAAACACATAAGCACTGGTGGATCACCTGCTATCAATATCTTTTGCCTAGTCTAAATCCACATAAGCATGAATATCAAGGGAAATCTCATCTTCATTCATATTACTATGATAGCACAAGGAATACTCTGAGGTATCGTGTAAATATCTATAGACCCTTTTAATTACATCTCAATGAACTCTACCAAGATTAGAAATATATATAGAAAGAACACCCACTACTTGGGCAATGTCAGGACTAGTACAGACCATGACATACATCAAACTTCCAACTGTACTC
Source organism: Sequoiadendron giganteum (assembly GCA_007115665.2). NCBI lineage: Eukaryota > Viridiplantae > Streptophyta > Pinopsida > Cupressales > Cupressaceae > Sequoiadendron > Sequoiadendron giganteum. The sequence goes on along the minus strand of CM021100.1, from coordinate 323,753,244 downwards.
TGGTAAGACACTTTTTTCATATCTTCCATCTTTGATGGAGATGTTGGACAATTTGAAATAGATAACTTTGTTCCAATAGAAATAAAAACACACAATGGTCTACAATCATGTATGTTAAATATCTATAAAATTGAATTGACATACTTGCATTGGCCAAGCCATATTTTTTTGTTCACTCTATCTCTTTTAATTTCCATCTTCAGAATGTGTCTAGCTACACCAAGGTATGTCATTTCAAATTTAGTAGAAAGTTAAGGTTTCAATTTTGAAATCATATCTTTCCCTTTTCCAATAAATAACATATCATCAACATATAATACAATAAATAGGAAATGATCACCATCAATTTTATAATAAACACAATGATCAAATTTAGAACGCTTGAATCCCAAACTCAACACATATGTATCAAATTTATGGTACCACATAATAAGAATCTGTTTTAATCCATACAAATATTTCTTCAATTTTCAAACCAAATTACTTTTACCTTTCACCATATCGTGCTTTGGCTCTGTCATATAAATATCATCCTCCAAGTCACCATGAAAGAAAGCAGTTTTCACATCCATTTTCTCAACCTCTAAATCATAAGTAGTAGCAATAGCAAGCAAAAATCTAATGGATGTTATTTTTACAATAGGAGAGAATATCTCATCATAACCAACACCCTCAATTTGAGAGTAAACTTTCACAACGAACCTTGCTTTGTACTTCTCAATACCTCTGTCTAAACCAATCTTTTTCTTGAACACCCATTTGCACCCAACATGTTTTCATCCATCAGAAAGTGCTACAAGATCCCATATATCATTCTTTTCAAAGATGTCATATTTTCATCCACAACAATCTTCCAATATTATGCATCATTCATACCTAATCCTCTTCTATAGATATGGGTTCATCCATGGGCGGGTGCATGAAGATGGGTAGCAATTTTGTGGCCACTTTTTTTTAAAAAATTGAAAACTCATAACATGAGCAGGTTATAATGCACTCACGTTATGACTTGGTGTGCCCATGGCCAAAAAACCCAAGAATTTCGCGCTCGCATTCTAGGAGGAGATTTTGTGCAAAAATATTCATCAATGGTTGTTGGTTCATCGCCAAGATGCCACCACTTCGACGAGGAGGTCAAAGAGGTAAGGATTGTTTGTTTCTTTTTTTTAATTTGTTAGTTTTAGGTTGTATTTGATATTTATTTTTTGAAATTGTAGGAGATGTTAATCAACCTGGAAACCCTTCTCAAAATCCATAGCAAGAAAAAAATCCTCAACAAGAAAATTCTTAGCAACAAAATCCTCAACCACAAAAAAAACCTCCTCCACCAATCCCTCAATACCCTGCTAGCACTCAACAAAATTTAATGGGTGAAATTGAGAACAATAAAAAACAAATTGAGGATTTAATCGGGTGGTTGAACAATCCAAATGGTTCAACTGTGGAAAGAATGACCCTGGAAACTTCACTGTAAGATATGTTAAAAAATGTAGATTCAGTCAGCAAACAATTATTTGGTTGGCAGGATAAGAGGTAGGCGGCTGGGGCTTTTTACCAAGATAAATTACCATATAAAGAAGTAAAAGATTTAAAAATTACAAAATTAGATTTGTGTGCATTATTCACTGACCCACGGTCAAATGGAAATATCTCCCTCAATGCGAAAAGGTTTCCTATTCATTGGTGCCACCACCAAGATATTACAAAATATTTTTGGGATAGGTGGTACATGGTTTTTGATGACCCACCATGCAACAATTGTGAAGTCCCATAGTATTTCCTCAGGAAACTATACGTCAAGTTCATCTTGAACAAAATCCCAAATTATTTTGATATGAGGGACTTCTAGGGGAGAGGTGAGGGGTCGGCACAAGATAAACCTAGTGCACAGTTGGATCCTAGGCAGCGAACAAGATGACCTCTTGCTAGGCCTCCTCATGAGCACATCATCATCCCTTCCGTCGCAAAGGAGAGTGCCGACCTGGAGACTTTTCAGGCCATCAACTCTTTGACGCAGAGTGTCATCCCGCATGTTAGCCCTCTTGTACGATGCCATCCAGGGGAGTCTTCGATAGGTGGGCTTTGATCCCATGTGTGTCAATCTTGCAGGGCGACTTGTTCATATGACCCCACCGACACTCAAGAGGTTGTTCTGTAGGATCCATCTGTAGCTATGGAGATGGAGAGGGTAGCTGACATTTTGTATGACATGTATGACATTGATAGTCAGGTAAAAGTTAGCATTTTCATTGAATTTAATTTATTAAATTTTGATTTTGAAATGCAAGATTAACTAATTTAGTTTTATGATTTTAATAAACTTGCAGGTTCACAGTGTTGGTACTAGATACACCGACTCTACACCTACTTATTTCTATAGTACACCTATCAGTGGGGTATGTAATTGGTAAACAATTATAAATTTATTACATGTTAATAGCATTGTTTTACAAATGGTATTTTAATATGTGATTTTGGATGTTGAAAAGGTTAATATTGGAGGTTTTGAGGGAACACCTCCTGGTACCAGGGATTTAGTCAAACCTTCACACAATTAATAGAATAAAGAGTTTAACTAATGAATTGTACTTAATATATTTGTGTAGTTTATATTCATATCATTGATTACGTTGCATCACACATTATTCAAACTCAAAGCATTACTTCACATTCCATAACTAATAATTAGATGTTGATAGATGACAAAATTTCAACTACAATATAGTTGTTTAGAAAGTCGACATAAGTAGTGATGCAATTAATTCACATAGAATAAGTAATAAGTCTAGGAGCAACTTCTAATTGCATTTGCTTGTCATGGTATTCCATGAGACCATATTTTACTAAGGCATATTTTCAAAAATTTCATTGCCTTGTTTATACTCCAAACTAGGCACCCATTATGGCCTGCTCTCATAGATTTGAAACTCACATGCAACTCTTTTGGAGCAACTGTCCCAAATATGGATTTTAACGTTGAATTAGGCCACAATCAGGCCTCTTTTTCAAAGAGACACCTCTCCAAACACAAAAACAACACTTGAAACCTCCAAACAATCAAAAAACAACCAAGAAAACCTCAGATTACTCAACTATAAGGTCTTCTCTTGCTCATTTAGATCCCTTTTCATAAAACCCTCACTTTCCTTGCAATCAATTAGGGCTTATTGAAACTGTTATGCACTGACCTCTCACAAGCTTATAATCACTTCAATCAGGATTATTTATGCCTATACATGCTCATTCCATCCTCAAATAGTGTTGCCCCAAATATCTACATACACTTCCTTCACAAAATCACTCTTTTCCACTAGTTTTCATCCTCTTTCACCTAGGGTTTCTCACTTATTCACTTCTCTGACAACTTAAAACCTATAAGATCTTATAAACACCCTCCAATTCACCTTCTCTCACATTTTTTAGGGGATTCTATCCACTTCTAATCCCATTTCCTCTTTTCACTCACTCTAGCCTTGTTTAAAAGGCACCAAAATTGATTTTTCACTAGGGCAACGAGGAGAACTCACACAAAAACTTCACCAAACCAATTCCTTACCTTCTACAACTACTCCTACTTCAGATCGGTTTATTCCACCAAGAAAAAATTGCTACAGAAAGGTGGAATGGAATTTTTAGTTGATTTGGGCAATCAAACCCTTAGCCCCTATTTTTTGACCGCTTAGAGAAATCAGGTCATCAAAAGCTTGAAACTCAATATAAAACACTCAAATTAGTTTTAAATTGATGCCAAAATCTAACTACTTCAATTCACACACATTACAGATGCACTACCACCTGCACGAAACCGTACAATGGCAAATGATGGAGGAAAACACATAAAATAACATTATAACAGTGGTATTTTATTAGTTTTCTCCTTCAAAATGCTTCAACAACAACTAACAATGATGAATCACATATTTTAAACACTTTCCTAATAATTTAAACTTCCTAAGCACCTAAGATTTCCTCTACAACTACCTTGACTCTTCATATTCCTCCATTTGGCACCTTTTTGCATTTTTACAACATTGATTGACAACTTTTGTTAAAATTTTGCAACTTTACAATTTATGCCTAAAATGACTACCAAAGACCATTGAAAACTCGAAAATGGATATTTAAGCCTTATTACATCATGAAAATACCTATACAACCTCAAAATCCTAAATTTGCATCATGGCATGCTCTTGTAAAGGTGCACCTACACCACTTTTCAAACAGTTCACCACCTTTTCTATGCTGCCACATTTTCCATACATGTCTACCAAATAATTTTATCAAACAATTCATTTCCTCATTGTTATGGTTAAAAGCTTAAAAAGGGTGCTTTCCAACAAACTATGGATGCTTCAAAAAAATCTATCAAAGCATAATAGTAAGCAATAGCATAGACAAGGCAGTTAGTAGGTTGAAAAAATGCCTCGAATAAATGTGGTCTCATAGTGATCGAATGCCATTCCGTCACCATGAGACCACATTTCTTCGAGGCATTTCTTCAAACAGCTCAGCACCTTTTCAATGATACCCCATTTTTCATACATGTGTAACAAAGAATTTTATCAAACTACTCACTTCCTTGTTGCTATGGCTAAAAGCCTAAAATAGGTTATTTTCAAAAAACTATGGATGCTTAGAAAAATCTCTATCAAAGCATAATAGTAAGCAATAATACCATAGAGAAGGAAATGAACTGTCTGAAAAAATGCCTAAAAGAAATGCGGTCTTATGGTAATGGAATGCCATGATGTTCATTTGTTTGTAATGGAATTCCATCACCATGAGACCCCATTTCTTTGAGGCATTTTTTCAAACAGTTTACTGCCTTATCTATGCCACCACAGTTATCGTACATGTCTACAAAAACATTTTGTCAAACGGTTCACCAACTTGTTGCTATGGGTAAAAGCCTAAAAACACGTGCTTTTGAACAAGATATGGATAAGGCAAATAGTAAGCATGATAGTAAAAAATATATAGTTTAATAAGTACTCAATTTTTTTTTTTATTATCTCATACATTATAAGTCATGACGTGGATAGCTATTGTAGTTTTTGTGATTGAATAATTTTTTGTTTTATTTTCAGCTATTGCAAGCGGAGACACCTCTGAATGTGACAAGGGCAATGGAGATTGGTGTTTCATCTACTATAGAATCCTCGATGGCTCTAATAGGGGAGGTATGAGGAAAATTACTAAATTTAAATTTAAATTCATTGTTATAGATGTTAGTTAGTGAAAAATCAAACAATTATTGATTCATGATTTAATTTCTATTTGGATCCAGTTTATATAGGGCTTCAACATGCCTCAGTCTAGGCGTGTGAATATTTCCCTTGTGGAGAGTGATCATCAGATGGTGGTAAGTGATTATTTTATTTAATATACCATTTTTTATAATGTAATTTCTATATATTAATATCTTTACTTCTTATTTTAACAGATAAAACTTCACCAAGAACTAAACAATAGGAGGAGCAGCAGGAGCACTCCTCAAGTGTAGCATAAATGAGTGACAAATGTATCACCATCTGATCGACAAGCAAAGAGAAAGAGTTTATTTCTAGAGCATGGAGAACAATGACTTTTGATTCCAGAGCCCTTTGTTGTATGCCTACATGGTAGTTTTGTACATATTTTGTATTGGATATATTTGACATTGTATGCCTATATGGCATTCTCATAAGCCTATATGGCTATTTTGTACCTATATTTCATACTTATATTGACATATATTTATATATGGCTATTTGGTTAATGCAAATATTTTTTATCGATGGTGTCCATATTTTCATTCTAAATTTATGGTTTAATAGATATGAGTTACGTGTATTCAAGTGTATACTTTACAACTTATGTGTATACTTTGTGACTTATGTGTTTTCATGCATATACCTTGTATTCATGCATATACTTTGTATTAATTTGTGTATACTATGTATTCATGTGTATACTTCAAGGCTTATGTGTTTTTGAGTACTTGTGCCTCCCTTATTCACATGTATGTATGCTTGACTTATTCACGTGTATACTTATTAATTGATTAGCCCTAGCATTGATCATTGTTGTCATTCATAGTTTGTCTTGAATATTAATTGATTGATGCTAAAAAAGTTTATGTAAAAGCAAAAATCATGTTTTTAATTGGTATTGCATGAAATGAGTCATAAAAAGATTTCAAAAAGTATCCTTGCTATTACAAAAAGATATGTGTTTATACACTTCAATTGTGCAGCCACCCTTTGGTTCTTTCAAAGAAAAATCTGCCTATGCCACTGTTACATTGCACAGGTAAACCAAATTTTGTATTGTGGAGCTATATTAAGCTACCACTCTTAAGACCAATGTAACAATGATATAAAATAATATTTGAGACTGCAAGAAGACATTAAGATGGCTAGTGTAAAAATTCTTATGATTTCTAAAGAATGTTGATAGCTCTACTCAGTTGGCTTCTTTTTTCAAAATCATACAAATTGAACCTTGACATCAATAGACTGTGTATATCAAGCTACCACAACTCAAGTTTCAACGATGAATATATATTATGCATTTTTTAAATGACATTCAAGTTTATGGTGGTTTTATTATTTATATGATGTTATGTGATATTATAATCCTAATTCATGCTTCTAGGCTGCATATATATATATATATTTTAGATTTTTTTTGTACTAACAAACCCAAAACGAACTGAACCCCCCTCCAATTTTTTTTGGCCAAATTGGCAATCTGAACCCCCGAACCCAAACCCAAAACCGAACCTCATATAAACCTAAAAACCTCTTCCAACACTCTTCATTTTTTCTACACAAACTTAATTGACCATCAAATTATGTAGCCCTCGACTTTACCCACTTTTACTCCCTCAAACCTCTCTTTTTCATTGAAAACTCCTCTTTTCCCAACTAGGGCATCATGCCATAACATACTTTTGACCTTCCTTGTGATTGTAAACCTTTTGAACACATCAAAATCCACAACCTCACTCTATTTCCAACCTATTCTAACTTATTCTCAAGCAATTTCTTCTTTTCACCTCTTCTAGCCTTGCTTTTAAGGCCTAAATTCTAAATTTTCAACACAGGCAGCGTTAGTAATCTCTTCCAATTCCTTTACCAATTTTATTTTATTATACGTACTCCCTATCCTACTTACATCAGGTCCATTCCACTGAGACAAAGCCTAAACAATAGGTGGAATGGCCTATTTCAACATATTACACTTAAACCCTTGTATGAGCAAGTTTAGACCTGTTTCAGAAATCTACTTCTAAGTTACTTGGAACTTAATATAATTCCACAAGAATGGATTCTAATCAAAGCTAAAACCATTCTACAACATATTTAGATCATCTTAGAGAAAAATCCTGCTATACAGACCCATACACAGGATGGAAATGAAGAAAATGAACATAAATTAACAAAGAAACAGAGATATTTGATTGATATTCTCCTTCAAACTCTTCAACAACCACTAACTTCGAGTTTCCAATGATCATACACTTTTTGTGTGGAAAAATCAGACTTCCCAATTGTCATGTGTATGTTTCTCTTTTCGATTGTTTTCCATGCCATCATAAGGGATCAAGCTGGTTGAACGTAGCTCAGAGAAATTCCATGTGTTTGGGTGCGAAAGAGGACCATTCCTAGAGTAAACATACCTATTAGGATGCGTTGGAGCAATTTTTTTGGTCACACGAATCAGAAAATGAAAGTTGCACCATTTTGCAATTTTACATTACTTGTATTTGACATTTTTTCCATCAAGTGAAAACTGGACACTATAGGAAAATGACTCCGAGATAATGAAAAACTAGAGAGGTTATTGTAGAGGGTCCCAACATGATCCCGTAGGATTAGATGAAAAGTTCGTAAGAGTCATGGTTTCCGAGTAATAACCCTTCAAAGGTTGCTTCCCTTTTGCACTTTGGACCCTTAAGGGATCGATCTAGTTGAATGTAGCTTGGAGCGATTCCGCATGTTTGGGTGTGAAAGAGGACCATGTATAGCGTAAACGTACCCATTCAAATGCATTGGAATAGTCTCTTTGGTCACACGAGTTGCAGAATAAAAGTTGCACCACTTTGAATCTTTCAACTACTTGCATTTGATAATTTTTTCTCCAAGTGAAAATTCACCACCATAAGAAAATGCCTTTGAGATAGAAAAAACCAAGAAAATTTATTGTAGAGGGGCCCAACGCGATCCAATAGGATCAAACCAGAAGTTTCTAAGTGTCTCAGTATCTGAGTAACAACATTCTGAAGTTTGTAGCCATTTTGCACTTTGGACCCTTAAGGGATCGATTCGGTTGAACGTAGCTCAGAGCGATTATGTGTGTTTGGGTGTGAAAGAGGACCATACCTAGTGTAAACATACCTATTCAGACATGTTGTAACAATTCATTTGGTCACACGAGTTGTGGAATGAAATTTGCACCACTTTGCAACTTTCAACTACTTGCATTTGACAACTTTTTTCCTAAGTGAAAACTCACCACCACGGGAAAATGCCTCCGAGATAGAAAAACCTGAGAGAGGTTATTTTATAGGGGCTAAATGTGATTCCATAGGATTAGATGATAATTTTCTAAAATTCATGGTATTCGAGTAACAACATGTTGAAGTTTACAACCATTTTGCACTTTGGACCCTTAAGGGATCGATCCGGTTGAACATAGCTCAGAGCGATTTCGTGTGTTTAGGTGCAAAAGAGGATGATGAATATCGTAAAATTACCTATTTGGATGCATTGGAATAGTCCATTTGGTTACACAAGCTGCAAAAAGAAAGTTGCACCACTTTGCAACTTTCAACTACTTGCATTTGACAACTTTTTTCCAAGTGAAAATTCGCCACCACAAAAAAATGCCTCTGAGATAGAAAAAACATGAGAGGTTATTGTAAAGGGGCCCAACGTGATCCCATAGGACTAGATGAGAAATTTCTAAGCATCATAGTCAACGATTAATAATGTGTTGAAGTTTATAGCCATTTTGAACTTTGGACCCTTAAGGGATCAATCTGGTTGAACGTAGCTTGGAGTGATTCCGCATGATTGGGTGTGAAAGAGGACCATTCCTAGCATAAAAATACCTATTTAGATGCATTGGAATATTTTGTTTGGTCACACAAGCTATAGAATGAAAGTTGCACAACTTTGCAACTTTCAATTACTTGCATTTGATAACTTTTTCCCCAAGTGAAAATTCACCACCACAGAAAAATACCTCCGAGATATCAAAAAATGAGAGAGGTTATTGTAGAGGGGCCCAACGTGACCTCATAGGATTAGACAAGAAGTTTCTAAGCATCATGGTATCCGAGTAACAACATGTTGAACTTTGGATCCATTTTGCACTTTAGACCCTTAAGGGATTGATTCGATTGAATGTAGCTTGGAGCGATTCTGCGTGTTTGGATGCAAAAGAGGACCATGCCTAGTGTAAAAATACCTATTTGGATGCATTGGAACAATCTGTTTGGTCACATGAGCTGCAAAATGAAAGTTGCACCACTTTGCAACTTTCAACTACTTGCATTTGATAACTTTTTCCCCAAGTGAAAATTCGCCACCATAGGAAAACTCTTCTGAGATGAAAAAAAAATAAGAGAGGTTATTGTAGAAGGGCCCAACTTGATCTTGTAGGATCAAATGAGAAGTTTCTAAGCATCATGGTATATGAGTAACAACATGATGAAGTTTGTAGCCATTTTGCACTTTGGACCCTTAGGGAATCGATCTAGTTGAATGTAGCTCAGAGTGATTCTATGTGTTTGGGTGCAAAAGAGGACCATTCGTAGCATAAAAATACCTATTCGGATGCATTGGAACACTCTGTTTGGTCACATGAGCTGCAAAACAAAATTTGCACCACTTTGCAACTTTACACTGCTTGCATTTGACACTTTTTCCATCAAGTGAAAAATGGACACCATAGGAAAACCACTCTGAGATAACAAAAACCATGAGAGGTTAATGTAGAGGGGCCCAACGTGATCTTGTAGGTTCAAAAAAATATTTCATAATCACCAAGGTTTCTGAGTAATTCCTCATTAAAGATTGCTTCCCTTTTGCACTTTGGACCCTTAAGGGATCGAGTCGATTGAATGTAGCTCAGAACGATTGTGGTCTCTTTTCGATTGAATTAGGTGGGAAACAGACTTAACTCTATTTTAGTTTTGGTTTGGTTGGATTTCAAGTGATTTTTGTGTATTTTAGAAGCCAATTACAGAGGGTCGATCTATATACCCTGTTTTAAGAGAATCTTTTAGGTACTCTATTTTACTGAGTGTCTTAAGAGGGTTGGTTTGTATGTCAATAAACCCTTGCTTAACTTGTGAATGAAGAGGGTTTTGAGGTTTGTTATGTTAGAGGGCTTATCATGCCCTAGAAGTAGAGGACTTGGTGGTTTGGCAGACTGGTTAATGATGCACATTGGTGGTTTGTGTGTGATAGGAAGAATTAAGGGGGGTTGCTTGTTTTGTGAATTGTGATCCAAAAGAGTCTTATGAGGGTTTGATGTATGTTGAATAAGGCTTAAATTTTTTCCCAAAATGGTGGTTTTTTGTAAAGGTTGTTAAGGAATTATGAGAGTTAATGTGGGAAAAATAGGTCTACAGACCTATAAGAGTGACTAGGTGCAAAGTTGAAAATAAGCCAAGATTGAGTTTTGAGGGAAGGAAGGAGGTTGGAATCCTTTTATATTGTGGAAGTGAGTTGATTTCATCCTTGTATTGCTATTATAATCACTTCCTATCAGATTCAATTCATGTTTACATTTTTTTGCACTTTTTCACATTGACAACTTTTCAATTTTTGCAATTTTACATTATTTTGACAATTATGCAACATGAACTCCAAAATGACCCCAAAAGTAACTAACATGACTTATTACATTATAAATTGGTCTAATATGACCTTATTCAATTGAAAAAACTGAAAACACAAAACTAACTTAAGACTTCCATGAACCAAATTTGCTCAATAACCTTGGTGCCCCTGCACCAAATTTCATTATTTTAGTAAATCTCATTACAATGCCTTAAGTAGACTATTCTCATAGATATTTTGAAATTTCACTCATACATTAAATATTATCTTATACTTTCTACATCATAGTTGATCACTATGAAGTTAACTTCAAATGAGTGATTTGAGATTCCCTCACAAAGCTTCACACACTCTTTTATAATGGCTTAAAATCAGAATTGAGATTTCTCAAGATTATCAAAATAAGGATGATGCATTGCTTTTTTGGATGATATTCTCTTTGATGGCTCATAAATCAATATTTTCTACAAGGAGAGACCAATCAATTTTTAGTAGTTTACTAACAAATACACAAAGTAAAAGAAGAAAAAGAAAGAGCACCCAAAATAGAAATGAAACGAAAATAGATGGAAGGCACTTACAAATAGGCATGGAAGTCTCTCAACTTAGTCACTCCTGGTCATACATCTTAACTAGGAGTTCCAAGGTACCTATTGCACACAACACCTCTTATGAATAAAATATCTTGAAATTTGAGATGCTCTTATAATGTCTACATCGTAGGTGCTCATGATAAGGTTAAATTCAAACGAATAACTTTAAATTCCCTCACAAAGCTTCACACACACTTTTGTAATGGCTTAAAATCATAATTGAGATTTTCCAAGATCATAAAAACAAGGATGTTGCATTGATTTTTTGGCTAAGATTCTCTTGGATGGCTCATAAATCTTCATTTTCTACAAGGGGACACCAATCAATGTTTAGTAGGTTACTTACAAATAAGAAAAGTAAAAGAAGATGATAGCATTGGCATCAAACAAATTAATGTGCATACAAGTATAAAATTAATAAGAACCAATGTGCATATACTTACAAATTAATCCAATGAACCATTTGAGTCTGCTCTACTCTTTATTGTGTCAAGTATTGCCTCATGGTTAGACTCACGGACCTTCCATAAGGTCTTGTTCAAAGGTCTACCCCCATATTTGGTCAAACCGAATATTGGATGCCACAACAAGGTTCGAGTAATGAAGAATCTTATGATGTGTGTGAAAGTCCTAAAACAACCATTGTTTAACACTATTATGTGGATACCTTCTAAGCCATGTTCGAGTAACCACAACTGAGCTTGTAGGGTATTTGTTGTTTTCTCCATCTATAACTGGAGCCTCCAATTTTGTTTTGGCCTCAACACAATGACACAAGTAATAGTTTGTTCCCTCTTCATTCTCTTCATTTGCAATAACTGCATAAACATGTCGTGCATTGATATGTGTATCAAATCTCTTAAAATTAATCAACATTATGAATACACTAAAAAGTAAGATAACAATATGGAATTTCAGTAACTAAGCAAGTAGATATATTACCTAGTTGAACTAGATCTGATACGTGGTCAAAGTCGATCGATGATTCCATCTGTGTTAGTTCCAATGTCGTCGGAGGGAGATACGTGTGAAGTGGGATAAGATAACTTGTCAACCATTTTTCAACCCACTCCCCTAACTCACAATCATTCCAGGCTTGCATTGTACATGAAGAACAAAAGCATACCATCTTCTGTGTATTGATACTCCATGAACTTGCATTTGAGCTAAGGAAAGAGTGTAGCTCACTTGATCCTGTTAGTGTACAATATTCCTCATATGGTGCAATGTTAGTATCATCCATCAACCAAAAAAATCTATGAACTAGAGACATACCTTCATTACCTGGACCCATCAAAAAATTACACCACTCGATGATTGATTTTGCATCTGTGAACTTTGCATTGTCTTTATACTTTAACTCTTCTTATGCTAATTCTCTTTTCACGCACTCTCCCCCTTTCCATGTCTGGCCTCACAAAAGTTCCAAATATCCTCAACACCTGTAATGACATGTATCTTGGACAACTAGTAGAACATGTACAAGTTCTTGAACTGTATTGCACAGTTATCTGACCATATTATATGTCATCCATATGCTATGCCCCTCTGAGCCAAAGCACTGTAGAACATCTGGAAGAAACCTTGCACGAACTCTAGAGAATGTGTGCAATCATCACTAATGTAAAAGTGGCACTCCCTCAATACCTTCCTTTGGTCCTTTGTACTATCAGATGCATGAGTGAATGCTATGTGCACAAATATTGAAACCTATGTGGAGTTGTAATACTATGACTGTACCTCACATTGTGGTTGTAGAGTGTAGTTCTCCACCAATTCAACCACTGATACTATGCTACCAACTGGAAAGGTGTCCTTGTATAGCTTGAATTGTGTGTCCAACCATTAGACTCTGTGGGTATGTATTGCATACTCAGGCAATATATTTTCACAAAACATGGACATAAACTGATACAATGGAATCTTTTGTAGCATACATGCCACTATTTTATACTTCCTAAACTCTACTAGTTTTTGTCCCACCTCATCTGTGATTTCCATATGCTGACATGCTGGCATATGTTGCAAGCCACCACAACACTTGGATGAACCATCCAAGCATTTTCCTTTGTAGAATATCTGGCCATTCTCTATTTCACATAATTTTTTTGATAATAACTCTCTTGAATATTTTGGTGGGGCTTCTATGCCAAAATCCTACAAAACATCGTTAGTATGCAAATCTAAACATATAGAACAATAAACATCATAATGGTTAGAGAATTCAATATGTAGTCTAAAAAAAATAAGTAGTGCATGTGTGATTTATCTTGACATAAAAAGGTTTAAGAATTTCAAAAAATCTTTGAGAAATACTAATTTGAGGATAATCATTTTGAAATTTACGAAAAAATTGGGTTTGAGTCATATCCAAAAAATGTTTTAGATATGGCTCGTGGTTTTGATTACCGATTCTCCTTCTTACCATATCCCTTTGATTCAGAGATGGCCTTGTGTTATTCTTCCAATACTCTTCAATTAGTGTTCTCAAGGCTTCAACAACTTATTTATCTTTTTGTGGCAGTCTCCCCGAGAATGCCCATAATTCAATTAAATTGGCGCCCTCAATTATTTGTTGCCTTTGAATGGCTCTTGATAAATTTTTTCTACCAATTATCATTTGTTCACTCATATTTTTAATGAGATGATCTCTCTTTGTTTGACAACTTACCAAAGTCGATGTAATGACATGTCAGGTGACATTACTATCCTTTGAGTGTGAGGTTTTACCCACACTCTCATAAGCATCCATTAGATTCTTGACAATAGTGTATTCACTTGATGCATTCGATGTTCTCAACCCAAGAGTCTTCATGATGTTTCTATACTGTACAACCCACATCATTTCAACAAATAGTTGACATCTTGCGGTCTCATTTATCCTTTCAAAGAATAATTTCCAAATCTTATCAGCATATCTTCTACAAGTGCATGTTGAAATATTACCTTCCATGTGCTGCAAAATATCCTCATCAATATTAATCAAATACTTTGGCTTTCTACACAAAATTCTAGGTGGTTTTCTCCTAGGTAAATACATCTCAACATTAGGAGTTTCATAAATATTTAATTGAGGTGGGCTAGATTGCATACCTTCGATCGAGGCTGGAGTAGAAGACATACCTAGAGGTTCATGAGGGGATGATGGTGTACCTTCTTCTTCAAATTCGAGTGATGATGTACTCTCAACTTGAGATGCATTGGATGGTGTCCCTCCATATTTTCTTGTGCTTAATGGTGTCCCTTCATATCCACTTTCCATAGAGGTTGTGTCTCCAATTACGGTATCTGAATCTATCTTACCATGATGCTTTCACATTTGGGCCTTTTGTGCAGCCAATTCCTTTTCTCTTTTTGATGGTTGTGGTTCCTCTTCAATTGACTTGTTTTTGTCAATCATTTCTAATTTATTCTTTTCACGATATACCGCCACCCGATCTCTCTCCTTTTGTTTGAAGGTTTCATACTCTTCGTCTATTAGTTTCTTCGACATGGTGGATAATTTTACCTGTAGCATAGTAATGAGAAAAATATTAGCTCCTAAAAAATGTATCCATTCAAATAAATCAAAATAAATTTCATTGAAGGCTTCATAAATAATACTCACAATCATCTTGTACAAGAGTATTTCTAGCATAGACAAAGGTCACATGAAATGCCTTAAAGAAATGTGGTAATGTGGCATGCCATGATTACAAGATAGGCTCAAAATGGAAGCATGGAAAAGCCATGTGGTATGCACACCCATAATAAAGGATTGAGAAATGATGTTTTATTTTACTTCCTTAAAACTCATATCATATATATGTGTATACAAAATGTGGAAGCATACATGGTGCAGGAGCACCATTGAATGAAAATTGTCAATTCAAGAAGTTGTTGTCTAGGCTTTATGATTTTGGAATTTTTTCATTAAATAAGGTCAATAAGACCATTTTCCATTTTAATGAGTCATTTTTTATGTTTCCTATGTGTTTAGAAGGTTTAGATTTCAAAATTGCAAAAAACATTGGTAAGTTGGCAATTATGCAAAAGGGCAAAATTGTAAAGTTGTAAAAAGAAGATTTTGAGGAAGGCAAACAATCATAACATTTTAAATATCAATTGAAGGTGTTAGGAAAGTTAGTTTTGTGGGAAAAATCATATATATGCTAGAGAACATCGATGCAAAGATTGATTTTGAAGATTTGAAGGAAGATTGAACTCAAAAACCACTATTTTTTCAAATTTTCCATATTTCTTTGTCTTTTGCAGCCCTGGTACTAACCGTACAGAGAGGTTTTGAATATAAATATTCTTGAATCACTTTGGGGCATGTGTTAAGATTTTTTTTTATTTCATTTGAGACTGTAACTCAAATTCTCATGGTAGTTTGGATTGAATCTCTTGTTACAGGTCTATTTGCCCTGATTAAAGGGTTTTGAAGGGACCTCAATTATGTAAATTGGTCCATTCCACTCGCTATGATTACTTTAATTGGTGGAATGGGTCTGAATAATCAATAAATATGTGAGGGAATGTTTTTTGTGTGTAGGGGAGGTCTAAAAGGGTGTTCGACATGAAGCCCTAGAGTGAAATTTTGAGTGGTTTTGATATGCTAAAGTGTGTTTTATGTTGGGGAAGCATGGTTTCTTGTTGAATTGAGTTTGTGTAGGTAATTTTATACCTTTATTAAGTATTCATAAGATTGTGTGAGGGTTGGATGAATGTTTTTCAATTAACCCCTAATTTCTTGGGTAAAAAGGAGGGTTTTCTAATTTGGCACTTTGGTGAGTAATTTTCTAAAAACAAATGGTGGAATACTTTGTTTGATAACATATAGATTGCTGCCCAATTGAGTTTTTTAATTTTGGAAAAAGGATTTAAGATAAGGTCCTTTGTAAAAGAGGCCTAATTTAAGGCCTAGTTGTTGTAGAAATCCATTTTTGATGAAGTTGTAACAAAGAAGCATATTGTGGCTTGTTGATATGTTATTGTGTGCCCTATTGGGACTTTGAGAAGGGTTAGGTCTTGGTCTAAGAATACCTTCTCTAAAAGATATACTTTATTGAGTGAGTTAGCTATGCTACAAGGATGACTATTGAATTGGTGAAAGTGAAGAATTTTATGAATTGCTAATTGTGAATTGTTGTTGTTGGTTGATTTTGTGTTGAGTTGTGTTATAGGACCTCCCCTGATTTCATAAATACACAAGGTCAGTCAATTTTTAAATAAAAAAATTCCTCAAAGAGATGTGGTTTTGGTGCACTAGGGGGGTTTGAGAGTCTAAGAAGGTTCATTATGACTACTCCACAATCTAGGCTTTGTAGTTCGGTGGAGTAGTTTAAGTAGTTTATTTTTAGGCTATGTAAGGTATGTTCATGTTGTTTTATGTAGGTTAGAACAAGAATCCATTGTTTGGTTGTTGTCCTCTCAAGAAATACAATAGTTTTCCAATGAAAATGGATGGTTATAAGTTGATGATTGAAGAAAGAGCATTCAATGAGACTGTAATTTTGTTCCTAAAGCATGGGAAAACATTTCTAAACATGTTTCAAGTAGTGGCAGAGCATGTGAAGGTTTGGAGTATGATTTTCTAATAAACCCTCATTTGGAGAGCTTGTTTGGGAGCATAAAGTAAGGGTTTTGTTGAATGACATTTATTTGGGCCTTTCCATTCCTAAACTTGGTTGAATCTGGTATTTTCTGACCTAGCTAAAGACTGTTTGCATTTATTAGGTGCTTTGGTGGTGATTTTAGGATACTTTTGTGTCACCAAAAAGTGTAGTCTTTGGCACTTTTTCACTCATTTTGGCCTTTTCCCTTAGATTTTGGCTTGTTTTGTCTTGATTCAATCTTGAAAGCTTACAATTCAATAATAATCTAACGTTGTTTTACTAAGGTGTTGTGAAGTGTTGTGACACATTTCCTCACTTTTCTAAGACCCTTTCAACACAATTCACCTAAATAACACCCTTTTACCCTTTCCCAAGCCTTGTGACAAAGTGTTGTAAAGTTTTGTATTGCTTATTCACACTTTCCTAGGCTTATCGCCCCCAAATTAACCCTTTTCTGACACTAATTTGTCCCCTTTATGTACTTTTAGTGCCGAATTAAGTGTGTTTCAAGAGGTAAAGTTAATAAACATTTTTAATCATCATTTTATTGCCAACCACCACTTGAAATTGCCCAAGTGGAATAGGTCGCCACCTTGGGCAACCTAGTCCCTTTTGGCATAAAATTCAAAATTAAAACATAAAACTTGCGGGAATTTGCCCCCAAAACCTTAGGGTTTAGCATGTAAAAATAAGGGTTTTCATCCTCATTTTGATCTCTCCTAAGATCATATTTCACCTTCACTCAATCTTCACAAGTACTCTTGCACTCAACCTTCCCAAGAAAGCAATCAAACACAAGGCATCTCAAGCAACCTCCATTGGAGCTAGTTGTTGCATGTTCGAGAAATATTCAACAAAGGTTTAGTAAGTGTTTGTATTAGCTTTAGCATTCAATCATCCATTTATTTCATTATATTTCATTTGGATTTGATTATCATCAAAGGGGTTTGACTAAGGCAAACCCCTAATCTCTAACCCCAATCCTTGTCTCCTCTTTGTGTGTATTTGCAGATCTAGTTTTTTTACAGGTTTGGAGATCATTCAAGAATGGGTTGAAGGCTTGTTATGGAATTTCCTTGACAACTAGGGCACAACATCCACAAAAGGACATCTTCAGGTCAAAAATCAAGGTTTCTAGTCTAAACACTTGGAGGAACAAAAAGTGTAGATCAAGAGCTCCCATTTCCACCTTTAGATTTTTAGAAAAGACAAAAGGGACATTCCTGCGAGTTGTGGTGACCTAGTCCCACTATACATATTTTCTAGAGATTTCTACGGATCTGGATACCCATTTGGCTGAAACAGGCCTCGGGTCAATTTCTCGAAATCACCCCTAAAAAGGACTAGGTCACCCAACTTGGCACAAGTGTCTCGTCAGATATAAAAATCAGATTTTTAAGAGTTTCTGAGTTCCTCCAAGTCTGCAACACACTTCCAGGTACTCCTCTTTTATTTACAACTTTTTTTGTTGTTAAAGTTTACATTTTTTAGGTCATTCTAGTTTATGCTTACATACAACATTGTGTTTTTAAACATAGTTCATTTTCTAGACTTAGCATTAATAATCATTCTCTTCTATCATTTCTTAGTATTTGGGGTGTTCCATATCACACACTCCACACCTTAAACCTCCCATTAACATATAATATTTGAATGTAACATAAGCATTTTGGCCCATGTTTCTCCTTTTAGGTGAAAAATCCTAGAAGTGTTAGAAAGCATTAAGGTGCTAAACTTTGTGTTACAACTTCATTTGTAAATTTGGCCTAATTTGAGGCTTATTCCAATGTCCAGTGAAGTTTTTGGATGTTTGTTTCAAAACAAGTTGAACTAACATTAAGGTATGTGAATGCATGTCAAAATGGGATTCATATTGTGCCTTTAGGTTTTAAAGATACAAAATGACTGAAGATGGATCATGTGATTTAAGGGTTTGGTGACCTTCTTGGAATATGGTGGATAGTTTTCTAGAAGGAGTGAATTTGATAAAATAGTGAAAAGGTTGATTGTTTATGTTTGGAAATTATTTAAAAGATGTTCACAAATATGTCTCAATGCTTGGTAGAAGTTAGAAAGGATAACTTGTGGAATTTGTTGTATTGAGAAAAGTTGACTCCTTATGCAAAATGATGTTATGACTGCAAGAATTAAAGAGCCTGGTGGAATAGTGGAATAGTGGTTTGTGAATGTGTATTTAGTTTAGTTCAATCAATAACATGCTGATTACAATGTCTTGGATGTCTGGATAAAGGTTGGTAGAAATAATGCATGATTTGTTGTTATTTTTTCGTGTAAGTTGCATTGAAGAGTGAATTAGTGATCATGAAGGAATTGAATGGTTTTAAGTTTCTAATCAGTTTTATGCTATGTTAAAATCAATTTTATGATGGTTAATCTATTTTTGAACTTCTAACAAAGAGTTGGAGCCAAGTTCTAATGTTTTGTGGAAATATGAAATCAAGTGAAATTGAAGGATTTTGATGAAAAGATGACTGAGTTTGTTGGTCGATCTTCTCCAATTTAAGTTAGGGTCAGAACTACCCTTGATGATTTGTGAATCTTGGTATATGCTCTGCATCAGGTTTAAAAATGTAACTGGAAAGTGTATATAATTGTGTAATTTAAAATGTGCATTGACAACCTAAGGTTATAATGACAACCAAACAATGATCAACATGGAATATGAAAAATAACAAAAATGAAAGTAAGCCAAATAGAATGAAAGAAAATGTGTAAAGACTTCACATACCTAATAAACTAGAGTGTTAAATTGAGGAGTTCAACCCAATTATGTAGCCTTTGATTCTTCTTTCTTCAAACTCGTCAACAATTTGACTTTTTCAAAATCTTGTTCCCCTCCAAACTTCAATTGTATATTACTTTTGAATGGAATTTAGACTTGAATTGATATTATATGCTTTTCAATGTGAAAAATCTACTATTTCATGCAAAGGTGGTGGAAAGGTCATGAAAAAGGTGGTGGAATGTGAAAAACATGCATGCACACTTCACAACATCATCACAAAGCATCTTTTTGTCATCACATGTGTAGAACCAGGAGAATATGCAAAATGTGGGCCTTGAGATTAGGGGTATATTGAGCTTTTTTAGCATTTTTAGTGCAAGAAAAAAAACACTCGCATTATAACATGCTTGTGTTATAATGTGCTCACATTATAATGTGAGCGTGTTATTTATTGCTAAAATGGCCATATCTCTACTTCTTCAAAACGCACTCGCGTTATGTGAAAGATGATTTTTTAATAGATTTATTTTCTCTCTCTTTGTCTATACCCTCTACCATAATTCTATATCTCTCCCTTGTACCCTTATAGTAGAGGAGATAGAGGTGAGTGTGTGTGTGAGAGAGAGAGAGAGAGAGGGAGAGAGAGAAAGGTAGAGGGAGGGAGAGGAGAGATATATAGTAGAGAGGGAAGGGGGGTTGAGGGTTTAAGGGCTCAGGGTTAAGGGTTAAGGGTAGATGGTTAAGGGTTAAGGGTAGAGGGTGTAGGGTTGAGAGAGAGAGTGGGAGAAAGAGAGAGTGGGAGAGAGAGAGAGAGAGAGAGAGAGGAGAGAGAGAGGAGAGGAGGAGAGAGAGAAGAGAGAGAGGTGGGAGAGAGTGATAGAGTGGGAGAGAGGGAGCGAGAGGGAGATTGGGAGAGAGTGAGAGAGGGGGAGAAAGAGGGAGAGAGAGGGGGAGGGGGAAGGAGAGGGAGCGTGGGAGAAAGAGAGAGTGGGAGTGATTGAACAATGAGAGAGAGAACCAAGAGAGGGAGAGGAGGTAGGAGGGAGAGATTTGAGAGAGAGAGGGAGTGGGAGAGAGATAGAGGGTAGAGGGTTAAGATTTAAGGGTTTAAGGATTAAGGGTTTAAAGGGATAAGGATTAAGGATAGAGGGGAGAGAGATAGGAGTGAGAGAGAGAGAGAGAGAGAGACTTGAGAGAGAGAGGGGGTAAGAGGGAGAGTCTCAACCCTTAAACCCTCAACCCTCTACCCTATAATCCCTTAAACACTCAACCCTAAAACATCAACCATCAACCCTCAACCCTTAAACCCTAATCCCTCAACCCCTATACCATCTTAATCCCTCATCCCTCAACCATCAATCCTTAAACCCTAATCCCTCAACCCCTATACCCTCTTAATCCCTCAACCCTCAACCCTCAACCCTTAAACCCTAATCCCTCAACCCCTATACCCTCTTAATCCCTCAACCCTTAAACACTAATCTCTCAACCCTCAACCCTCAACCCTTAAACCCTAATCCCTCAACCCCTATACCCTCTTAATCCCTCAACCCTCAACAATTAAACCCTAATGCATCAACCCTTATACCATCTTAATCCCTCAACCCTCAACCCTCAACCCTCAACCCTTAAAACATAATCCCTCAACCCTAATCCTCAACCCACAAACCCTAATCCCTCAACTACTATACCCTCTAAATCCCTCAACCCTCAACCCTTAAACCCTAATACCTCAACCCCTATACCCTCTTAATCCCTCAACCCTTAAACCCTAATCCCTCAACACCTATACTTTATTAATCCCTCAACCCTCAACCCTCAACCCTTAAACCCTAATCCCTCAACCCCTATACCCTCTTAATCCCTCAACCCTCAACCCTTAAACCCTAATCCCTCAACCCCTATACCCTCTTAATCCCTCAACCCGCAACCGTCAACCCTTAAACCCTAATGCCTCAATCCCTATACCCTCTTAATCCCTCAACACTCAAGCCTCAACACTCAAGCCTCAACCCTCAACCCTTACACCCTAATTCCTCAACCCCTATACCCTCTTAATCCCTCAACCATCAACCCTCAACCTTTAAACCATAATCCATCAACCCCTATACCCTCTTAATCCATCAACCCTCAACCCTCAACCCTCAACCTTGAAACCCTAATCCCTCACCACCTATACCCTCTTAATCCCTCAACCCTCAAACTCTCTACCCTCTACCCTATAAACCCTTAAACACTCAACCCTAAGCCCTAAAACCTCAACCCTTAAACCCTAAACTGTTAAACCCTCTACCCTCTACCCTCTACCCTCTACCCTCAACCATAAACCCTCAACCCCTATAACCTCTTAATCCCTCAACCCTCAACCCTCAAACCTCAACCCTCAACCCTTAAACCCTAATCCCTCAACCCCTATACCCTCTTAATCTCTCAAACCTCAACCCTTAAACCCTAATCCCTCAACCCCTATGCCCTCTTAATCCCTCGAACCTCAACCCTCAAACCTTAAACCCTAATCCATAAACACCTATACCCTATTAATCCCTCAAACATAAACCCTCAACCCTTAAACCCTAATCCCTCAACCCCTATACCGTCTTAATCCCTCAACCCTCAACCCTAAAACCCTAATCCCTCAACCCATATACCCTCTTAATCCCTCAACCCTCAACCCTCAACCCTCAACCCTTAAACCCTAATCCATCAACTGCTATATCCTCTTAATCCCTCAACCCTTAAACCCTATTCCCTCAACCCCTATACATTTGACCCTATACATTGGACCCTCAACCCTAATACCCTAACACTATACCCTCAATCCTCTACCCTCAATATTAAACCCTCAACCCTCAAACCCTCAACACTCTACCCTATACCCTATAAACCCTTAAAAACTCAACCCTAAACCCTAAACCCTCAACCCTTAAACCCTATACCCTTAAACCCTCTACCCTCTACCCTTAATCCTCTACCCTCTACCTTCAACCCTAATCCGCCAACCCTTAAACCCACTTAGTAAACTCTTTAAACTAATCCCTCAACCCTCTTGACCCTTAATCCCTCAACCCTTAAACCCTACTCCCTCAACCCCTATACCCTCTACCCTATACATTAGACCCTCAACCCTAATCCCATAACCCTATATCCCATACCCTCAATCCTCTACCCTCAACCTTAAACCCTCAACCATTAAACCCTCTACCCTCTACCCTATAAAAATTTAAACACTCAACCCTAAATCCTGAACCCTTAAGCCCTAAACCCTTCAACCCTCTACCCTCTACCCTCTACCCTCAACCCTAATCCTTAAACCCTTAAACCCTTAAACCCACCTAGTAACATCTCTACCCTAATCCCTAAACCCTCTTGACCCTTAATCCCTCAACCCTTAAACACTAATCCCTCAATGCCTATACCCTCTACCCTATACATTGGACCCTCAACCTCAATCCCCCAACCCTATACCCTTAATCCTCTACCCTCAACCCTAAAACCTCAACCCTTAAACCCTCATCCCTCTAACATCTACACTATAAACCCTTAAACACTCAACCCTAAACCCTAAACCCTAAACCCTACACCCTCAACCCTTAAACCCTAAACCCTCAAACCCTGTACCCTCTACCATCAATCATCTACCGTCTACCATCAACCCTAATCCCTCAACCCTTAAACCCACTTACTAAACTCTCTACCCTAATCCCTCAACCCCTATACCCTCTACCATATACATTGGACTCTCAACCCTAATCCCCCAACCCTATACCCTCAATCGTCCACCCTCAACCTTAAACCCTCTACCCTCTACCCTATACCATATACATTAAGCACCCAACCCTAAATTCTCAACCCTGAACCCTTAATCCCTCAATACTCGACCCTTAAACCCTAAACCCTCAACCTCGATACCCTCTACCCTATACATTGGAATCTTAACCCCAATCCTTCAACAGTATGTAGCCTCAACCCTATACCCTCAACCCAATACCCTAATCCCTCAACCCTGCAGATCATCAACCTTATACCCTCTATTCTCAACCCTCTACCCTATAAATTGGATCCTCAACCCTCATATATCTATGTACCTCCCTCCTCTTCTCTCCTTCTCTCTATCCATCCATCCCTCTCTCTCTACCCTAATCCATCAACCCTAAATCCTAAACCCTTATACCCTTAAACACTCAACCCTAAACCCTAAACCCTCAACCCTTAAACCCTAAATTCTTTAAACCTCTACCCTCTACCCTCAACCCTCAATCCTCAACCCTCAACCCTAAACCATAATCCCTAGACCCTAATCACTCAACCCTTACACCCTTAAATCCAAGAAAACTCTCTACCCTAATCCCTAAACCCTCAAACCTTAATCCTTCAACCCTTAAACCCTCAACCCTCAACCCTTAAACCCTAATCCCTCAAGCCCTATAACCTCTGCCCTATACATTGGACCCTTAACCCTAATCCCTTGACCCTATAACCTATACCCTCAATTATCTAACAATAACCTTAAACCCTCAACCCTCAACCCTCAACCCTCAACCCTCAACCCTTAACCCCTAAACCCTTAAACCCTCTAACCTCTACCCTCTACCATCTACCCTATACATTAAACCCTCAATCCTCAATTATCAACCCTTAATCCCTCAACCCTCAATCCTTAAACCCTAAACCCTCAACCCCTATACCCTCTACCATTTATGTTGGACCCTCAACCTAATTATTCAACCATATACCCTCAAACCTAAACCCTCAACCCTAAACCATCAACCCTAAACCCTTAACCCTAAACCCTTAAACCCTGAACCCTTAAAACCTTCTACCCTATACCCTCAACCCAATACACTCTACCCTCGACCCTTAAACCCTAATACCCTAGAAACCATCAACCCTATAGGTTCTCCACCCTAATCCCTCAATCCTATACCCTCAACCCCTATAAATTTCTCTCTATCTATACATATTACCTCTCCCTCCCTCCCTCTCTCCTACCCTCTCTAATTGTGTCTATCTACCCTCTTCCCCTTTCTACATACCTCTCGTTCAATCAATCCCTACCACCTTCTCTCGCTCCCTCTATCCATCTCTCTCTATGTTGCTCCCCCTCTCTCCCACTCCCTCTCTCTCCCTCTCTCTCATGTCTCTCCCTCCCACCCCCCCTCTCTCAAGTCTCTCCATCTGGAAACCTAGGTAACTCTCTCTCTTTCCTCTCTCTATCTATCCCTCCCACCCTACCTAGACAAGTCCTTCTCACTCTAGCCCCCTCTTTCTCTACCTTTATCAAGTAAGTCCATCCCACACCCTCTCCCTCTCTCAGGTCTCTCACTCACACTCCCTCTCTCTCTCACTCTCTCATACTCCCTCTCACTACCTATCTCTTAAGTCTCTCCCTCTCACCCCCCTCATACTCTCAAGTCTCTCCCTTTGGCACCCTACCTGCATAACTCTCTTTTTTCTCCATCTCTCTCTCCCCCCTCTCTCTCCCCGTCTCTCTCTCTCCCTCTCTCTCAATTCTCTCCCACCCCCCTCTCTCTCTATCTCTCTCCCTCACTCTATCCCTCCCACCCTACCTAGCTAAGTCCCTCTCACTCCAACCCCTTCTCTCCCACTCCCTCTCTCTTAAACTCTCACTTCTACCCCCTCTCCCTCTCTCCAGACTCTCTTTTTCTCTCTTAAAATTATCCCTCCCTCTAAAGACATGCATAAATACATACATACTTACATACATACAATGCTACATCCATACAAGCATACATAAATACATGTGTAGATACAATCTTACGTACATATAGGCATACATACAATATACATGCATTGATACATATAGGCATACATACATACATACAAGCATATATACATGCATACAAACATGACATAAAAGCATACATGTACATAAAAACATATAAATATATCAACATACATTTAATAGAGTGGAATTTAACATAAATGAAGACATAACATGGGCGCGTTATAACATGCTCACGTTATGTCTTGGTTGACATGTTTTTCGTAGAAGCAGAAAACCATTTCAAAACTGAGATATAACATGAGTGCATTATATCTTGCTTTGGGAATCCCCAAGCCTTAGGATTGATATTTTCCTTGGAATACCAACCCAAAGGCTTGGAGGGCATTCCCAATGACCAGAGACGTGTTTTCACAAATTCTACAATTTTTCACATAATCAAGTTCGTGCTCACCATCAAGATTGCACATGGTCCAATATTGAAAAAATCAATCATCTGGGTAATGTTATGTTCTCTCTTAGCTATCCAATGATGTAATTTTTTTCACTTTCTAACAATCTTAAGCCTTTCATCCATAATTTATTTTGTCTTTATGTCTCTTTTTTGGTAAAAAGTTGTGTTTGGTGTTTTTTTTGTTATATATTAACTGCTCATCGAAATTTCAAATAAATTACATTTTTAGAAACTAGACTCCATTCTACAATTTAAAAAAAAAATCAATTATTTTCCAAAATTTGTAGGGGTAGCACGGCCAAAATTCTATTTTTCAGGAAGTGTCCACTTCAAAAATTAGTAAAACATCAAATATTCATTAAAAAATTATCAAAAAAATTGTGCATCAACTACCTACTGTTAGCTAACTTCTGACCCTAGCGATTTTAAAAATACTACCAGAAAATACACTATGCTAGGGTCGTACAAGAGTTGCTATGTTATGTTTTTATGACAAAAACAACACCAATTTGTGTACGTCCCTCATTTGAACCCCTTAATCTCAACCATTTTAAAAATAAATTAGTAGTTTAGAAGGTAGACTCATAGCACTTTGATCCTTGTTTTTGTTCCATCTCAAAATTTTGAGTGTAACTATCCTCAATTTCACGTCCAAGGTCAATATTTCCTAATTTCAAAAAAAGGTGTCCACTTAAGTCCCCTTTTTGGGAACCATCTTTTTGCACTTACCCCCATGTTAGTATTCAAAGAAAAAATACATCTCCAATCATTAGGTGAATACCTTTTAGGTGGTTGTTTATACCTTGTAGACCTATGAACAAGATTAGTTGGAGGTTCTTCCTCCTCTTCTGAAGATTGAGAGCCAAATGAGCTCTCCTCAACTTCTTGTCTATCCATGAGACTTGATTCAACTTTCTCAGGTGTAGAAGGAAATTGAATCATATCTTCCTATTTACTTTGTTATGGCTGCAATGTAATGGAAGAAGGCTTAGTTTATCTAAAAATAACACTTTTATATATTACTTTTTGTCCAATAGGATCCCAAAGCTTGTATCCTTTCACACCATATAACTTTATCCAATGAAAATATATTTCACAACCTTGTTCTTCAACTTTTTTCACTTCTCCTTTGAAACATGTGGATATGCCTCACAACCAAAAACTCTAATATGTCTTAATGAAGGCTTGCGACCACACCATGCCTCTAAAGGCATCTCATCATCCCAAAACCTTTGTTCTATACCAACACCACTCAACATACTCCTAGATTTCTCCATTAGTGTCCTGTTCATTCTTTCTGCAACCCCATTATGTTGTGGAGAATACAGAGTTGTCTTTTGTTTATGAATACCATTGTCTTTAAAAATCTATCAAAATTGTTAGAGAAATATTCACCACCATTATTAGTCCTTAAACATTTTTTTTCTGGTCTACAACTTAACCATTGCTTTAAATTCTTTAAATCGACCTGAAAAAATCATATTTACTCTTTAGATAATATACCCATGTCCTTCTACTACAATCATCAATAAATGAAATATAATATGTGGATTTACCAATCAAAGGAACATCTACATGACTAAACACATTAGAATTAATAAGATCCAATACACCACAAGATTTATGAGAACTCAAGTAAAACTAAACACGGTTTTATTTTCCATATATGCAATGCTCACATAAATAAAATTCAAGATTACAATTAGAAAGAAATTCAATAAGGTTTTTGTTCTTTAAGGTCTTTACACTATTTTCTCCAAACATGGCCAAGTCTCTAGTGCCATGAGTACATAGTTTTCTCTATAGGTAGTTTTGATTCAGAAGAAAGAGCACCCTTGGGTACCTAGAAGTTTTGACCATGTGTTGAAGGTGAAACCCTCATCTCTTCCACAAGCTTTCTTTTCATAGAAGTACTATTGTACTCAATAGTACATGCATCAAGCTTATAAAATGTTCCATATCTAACACCTTTATCAATAACCACAACACCTCTAAGCATCTTACATCCTGCATCAAAAAATACTACTTGCAAACTTGTATCTATTAGTTTTCTCACAAATAATAGATTTTGTGCTAATCTAGGGATATGCAACACACCATTAATATTTTTTATTCTACCATCAGGAAACTTGATTTTAACTTTACCATGACCAACAATACTTAAATAGGAATCATCACCCAAGTACACCTTACCTCCATCAAATTCTTCATATTCAAAAAACCAATCTCTATTAAAGAAAAGATACACTTGATTCAATTAACTATCCATCATTACCTACACTATTTTCCAAAAATATAATGAATGTGACACCATATTCCTTCTCGAACTCATAATCACAATCAAATTTCTTCTTTTTCTTCTTCTTTTTCTTCTTCTTTTCCTCTGTGCATTCCTTATGAGCATGTCCAAGCTTATTGCAGTTCCAACAAATAACTTTCGACTTTCCAAGAGATTTAGATCTCCCCTCGGACTTGTATTTTCCATGCTTCACATTCTTCTTTCCTTTTTCCTTAGGTCTTCCATGAACATTTAGGGCCTCCTTGGCAGTGATAGATACCTTCCTCCTCATCTCTTCAAAAATAAAAGAGCCCACTACATCTTTAGTCTTTAAAATAACAAAAGCACTTCCAATAGCTATAACAAGAGAATCCCAGGAATTAGGCAAAGAACAAAGCAAGATCTGAAATTTCTCCTCTTCATCCATGTTTTGACACCAACTGATGCCAATTGGGCCACCAACATATTGAATGCTTCCAGGTGGTCTGTGATTTTCCAACCTTATTTCATTCTCAAGGAATACAATTTCTTCCTCAAAAAAATATTGTTCACTAAATATTTGGCTTGATACATCTCATCAAGCTTCTTTCCATAGTTTATGAGTAGAGGTCTCTTCATGTACATTAATTAAAGCAGAGCCTATCAAGCATAGTTTGATTAGACCCTTTGATTTATAATCCATAACATCATACTGATATTCCTAAGAATCATATGTAGGCCTTGACACAATCTCATCAACAACATCCCACAAATCTTGATCTATTAATATATCCTCCATCTTCAACTTCCACATCTCAAAATTATTTCTAGAAAATTTACCCACCTCTATTCTCCTTGATGAACTTGCCATGTGAATATTCCTACATCAAGATCACAAAGTATCTTCTACACAAACTCCCACTCAAATATGGATTAGTTCAAAAAACCCAACAACCCACAATTGAAACCAAAGGTGATTAGGTGCCGATACCACTTGTAAGGAAGCTAAGGTAGTGGAACAACTTCCTACACTAATCTTGAGATGAGAATAATGCAAAACTTTACGGATCTTTCCAATCACAAAAACTTGAACATAAAAAAATATAAACATCATACATACCACAACATAGTGATTTATGTGGGAAAACCCTTTCGGGAGAAAAACCCCACACTCCAAAAGATGCCCAATATATTATTCAAAAATCACAAAGATTACAATATACTTGTAGAGTAAGCTTGTCATAGGAGTATTACCACCAAAGATCTAGAGACAACACGACCGCTATTAGACTCTCAGAATACATCACCATCTACAATTGTAGTATAATGCCCTCATAAAATAGTGTTACCTTCTATAGAAAGACATGCCAAAAAAATATCCACCATTAGATCTAAAACCTAATTATTAATGGTCTATATTTACAATATATCATTTATTCAATATATATCGACCATTTAGAATATTTCTGAAAAAGTTAACAAAACGTTGTTTACATACATTCCACCCTCCATTCTACCCTATGCTCCCATTGTATATTACACCTATCGGTGTAACTAGGATATATATATATGTATATATATATCATATCAATAATAAGCTTTATATAATTTCAAGGTTGAGACACATTTATCCAACATGCACCTAGATAGATGTACCATCTTATGCATCTAGTTGAAAGGAGGGGAAATAACCCATAGCTTGTTTATGAGATACTCAAATGTATCTTTTGGAAGAGCCTTTGTTAAAATGTTTGCTATTTGATCCTTTTTAGTTACATACTCCAACTTAACTTTTTTCTCGAGAACTTTCTCTCTTAGAAAGTGATAACCAATTGAGATATGTTTTTTTCTTGAATACATTACTGTGTTTTTTGAAATGTTGATAGGACTTATATTATCACACAAGATAGAGATAGGTTCATCATATAATACTACAATATATTTTAATGTCTACTTCATCCATAACACCTATGTGTGGCAAGATGCTGCAATAATGTATTCTACCTCTACAATAGATAATTATACTGAATCCTTCTTACTTATCCAAGAAATCAATCTATTTCCAAGGAAGAAATCACCTCCACTTGTACTTCTTTTGTCATCTGCACAACCTGCCCAATCTGCATCTATATAAGCACTTAAAGAGAAGTTGGTATCCTTAGAATACCATATAACATAGTCTAGAGTGCCCTTCAAGTATTTGAATATCCTTTTTATTGGTGCCACATGTGATTCTCTAGGATCTTCTTCAAATCTTGCCACAAGAAAAAATACATTTATAGTATCTGATCTAGTTGTAGTTAGATATAGGAATCCACTAATCATGGATCTATACTTGGTCTAACCTGTCTTAGATATTCATCATTTTTTCTCAACTTACACCTAGTAACCATGGGAGTACATACTGGTTTAGAGTCCTCTATTTCAAACTCCTTTAAAATTTACTTAACATATTTTGATTGTGTAATCAATATACCTTTTATTGATTGACTAATTTGTAGCCTAAGAAAGAAATTAATCTTCCCAAATATTGACATTTCAAACTCATTTTGCATCTCTTCATAAATTTTTTACGTATTTCCTCATTTCCTCCAAAGATTATGCCATAAACATACACAACCACAATAAGAATTTGATATTTCTCAAACTTGAAGTAAAGGTTGTTATTTGTAGTAGGATTTTGAATCCCTATTGTAATAAGTACCTATCGGAAAGTAATTTTTTTTTTACCTATTCATCTACCATAGCATCTTTTCTCCTTGTTAGCACACCTTTTCTTTAATCTTCAATTATTTGATCCTCAAAATGATTCATTTTCACATACTTAGGAGTCAGGATTATTTTTGGAGCTTCTTCCTCTTCTACTATCATCTCCTTTTCTTTCTCATCTTATTTTCTTCTCTGCAAAGGGGTTCATTAGATTCATACCCTTCTATAAACACTAAGCTTTGTTGTGATTCCTCATCCACTTTGACACTTGCACTTTTAATTATCTTTTTCAGCCTTTTTTTGCAACACTTGTATTCCTTCCTCTTTATAGAATATCCAAGGAAGATTCCTTCATCTTATCTTGCATAGAAATTTCTTAAGTTCTCTTCATCTCTCTTGATATAATATTTTCTTCCAAACATTCTAAAATATTTCACAATAGGAGATGTCCCATACCATAGCTCATAGGGTGTCTTTGAACTATTCACTCTTGTTTGTCCTTTATTAGTAATGTAGAATGTGGTATGAATTAATTCTCTCCAATAGACTGTTGACCTTCTCTTTTGTTATTTTTCCTTGATGTCAAAACTATGATTTGGTTTGGCATCTTGGTGATTGATTGTCATTGTCATTATTGTTTACATTCAGATGGTTGATACTCTTGTTCATATTCAGTTTTGGCATACTTAGTTTTCATATGGTTGGCACTCTTATTCATATTCAGTTTTGGCATACTTGGTTTTTAGATGGTTGGCACTCTTGTTCATATTTAGTTTTGGCATACTTGGTTTTGACATTCAGCATTGTGATGTTGGTTTATATCTAGTTTTTGATGGTACTAATATTTTGGCCTCTTGTGTAGATTGAAAGACATCTTGTCTATAGGGTTATGATTCAATGTTAAGGTGATATCATTATGTTATGATTGTTCACTATTTTGCTGTGATAGTGACATCAGTTGACATTCATTTTGATTTGGGTTGGATATGTTCATCATGCTTATTATAGTATTCATTTGTTACTTGGTGACTATATTACATGGCAAAGGTAACTCATTTGTGCTCGAGCTTCATGGCATATCATTGACAAAAGTATTTGTTTCAGTATTTGTGCACACTCAGGTGATATATCATTTTTATAGCATCAATTAGCACATTCTTGTGCTTGGGCTTCACTTTAAATTATTTACATCTTGCACTTTGCATATGGGTTATTACACTTTATAGTGCTTGGAATCCATTTAGTTGGCATCATTTTTAATGTTATCAGGCCTCTCTTTTGAGATTTTGACTTGTCTAAAGTCATGGTGAATTATGTTTGATATCAACCAAAAACCGACAAGGGGTATGTGGAATATTTAAAAGCCACTATGAAAGTGACATGGCTTTGAATTCTTGGTAATAATGTTTATTTTTGTGGTCGACATTTTGAAGTGTTTAGAGAACAACATAATGTTTTATTTTGATTAAGGATATTGACATGATGATGTGAGGAAATGATTGTGTCGGTATTGTGAATAGCTCTGACCACAGATTTGAAAGTATTATTATTGTTTGTTAATTATCATGATGTTTGTTGACTTACTCAGACTTCAAGCTTTTATCAAAAGTATGGTTAAGATATCAAATGCCTTTGATTCGAATGTCTTGAGGAAAGGTAAAGAAGAGTTTATGAATTTCATTTTATCACTTCATAAACTTACCCTAGCTTCAGCCGCCGCCATTGGAATATTTGTAGATCTGTTTCCTCAACTAGCCAAAATGGAATGTGGTTTGTTTGTGCTTGGAGATAGTGTGGAGAGTTGATTTTCCAATGTAGTTGATTGTGACCTGGAGAATAACTTCACTCAGCCGCGGGTAGTTATGGCACAAAGATCTCTTTGGTTAGTTTTTTGATTTTCTACCCACCACCGTGAATCAGGTAACACAATGCTGGGTCATTGGGAATTATTAGGTTACTCATTCAGTTTCTTCTCTCATTTATTTGCAAATTGTGTTAGTAAAAGAGAGGATTAATTCTGAGCTTTGGATCTGTTAGTTAAAAAAAATATTAATGATGTTGATTAAGATTTTGTTGAAGATTTGTTTTTAGTTTTTGTAACTTGAGTTTATACTCAAGGGTCTTATTATCTTTAGTAGTATTCATCAAAATTTCAGCAATTATTATTAAAACCCATTATGGGTATCATGATTTAATTGCATGATTTACCAATCTATCAAAACCCTAGTTATTGTGGATATGGGTTTTTGAAAAGGATAACTATTTTATGCTCTTTGTGTAAATGCATGATAAAAGCCATGATTCGTTGATGAAAAAAAGAGAAACTATTTAAGTTTGAACAAAGTATTGTTGAAGGGTTTTACAGAGATATATATGATGTTTTGAAAAAGTGATAAAAAGAGGGTTTTATTGTGCATTGTGTCTGGTTTTCAAAAAAAGAGAATCATATTCAGATTTGAGTGAGGGTGACTATTTCTTGTATTATTGCAATCAGTACATTGTGTAATTGGAATCATTAAATATATTTTATACTTATGTATTAAGTTATGATTTTGAGACTATAAATGTAAATACAGTTGTAAGGTCATTTTTGTATACACAATTTAGACAGTGGCTTTGTAAATTGTGGGGTTGATGCTCCTATGAAGTTGGTGCTTCAGAAAAGGTGTTGAGTTGGTGCTCTTCGATTAATAAAAGGGAAATTTTAGCGAGTGATTTTTTTATACCCCATGAGGGTTTTTCCACTCAGGAAATCTTTGTGTTGTAATTTTTGTCTCTCATTTAGTTTCTTTTTATTGTGCTCATTTAGTTGGTCAATGCTCTGATACTTTAAGATTGTTCAAAAGATTAATGTCAATTTGTTCAATTCTGTCATGCAAATTTAGATTGTGCAAATCTGATGCAAAAAGTCTTTCATAAATTGAATTTACATTTGTATTTTATGTTCATTATATGAATGCTCAATTTTTTTTCAAAAGCAAGTTAAAGTTGTATTTTGTGAAGTTTTATTGTTCTGTTCATAAAGCACAACAAGATTGTTCATAAAGCTTTGATTGAACAATATCATATGATGCTTTTAATACGGGTTGTAAATGTTAGTCAAGTTTCATGTCAATCTGATCTAAAGTGTTAATGCTCACTTGCTTAAAAAAATATGTCACATTGGGTTAAAATTAGAAAAAGTTTCATTGTGCTTTCAAAGTCAAAAGTTAAAATTATTCCACTCTGATCCACCCCCCCCTCTTAGAGTGAATCCACCTCCAACAAGTGGTATCAGAGCGTAGGTTCCTACATTAGGTTGTAACACCTGAGATTGATTTTGGTCTTGGAAGTCTATTTTTGGTGTGTCATGGAGTATTCGTCATGGCTAAGTGCAAAAGGAACAAAGGTCAAAAGAAAGCCACTAGTGTCAAGCAAACATTTGATAAATCAACCCCTACCAAGTCTAGTGAAGTTTTGTGTCAATAAGTACCCCTGCCAGTTAATACTAAAAGTGATCCTGTAGTTGGAGATGAAGAAGATCACTTGGTAAGTGACTTTGAACAAGAATTTGGCGAATTTTTGTGTGAAGGTGATCAGTTTGAGGTTGATTTGGAGGAAGAACTACTTGCTGCCTTAGATGAGCTTAAGAAGCTTAGAAAATATAATCAATATCTTAAGGTACGCCTACAAGAAAGTGTCAATGCCAATAAAGTTGTAATACAAGATCATAATGATGATAAAAAGATTATTGAATTTCTGAAAACCTAAATGGTTGATAAGAAAAAGACTGAAGAAGAATTAGAAGCCAATTTAAAAGACAACAATGAATTGTGTAGTAAATTGGAAAATGAGGTTGCCTCATTAAAGAAATGCTCAAATAATGATTTTGTGTTAAAATAACTAACTCTTAAACATGATCTGATTATCAGTCAGAAAATTGAAATTGAAGAATGTAAGAGGATAGTAGATGGTGTAAGATCTGATTTGCAGGTAAAAAGGATTGAATGTCGAAAACTTGAAGGAGAAGTAGTTCCATTAAGAAAAGAACTTGAAAGTGTCAAGGTTCAATTAGATAAAAGTCAAAAATTTGATCATAGCACTAATTTATTGTATGAGATGATTGGGAGAAAAAATAATTCTAAAGATCCTATAGGAGTAGGATATTAAAAAGGCCAAAGTTCATGTGTTCAAGATGAGTCTCAACATGAAATAGTATTTGTAGCAAAAGATGGACAAAGTTTCAAGGTTAGGCAAACTCCAAAGAAGAAAATAGACTTGAACAATCATGTTTCAGAGACAGAAAGCAAAGTCGTTAATAGATTCATAGGTTTCACATCCACCAAGAAATGTCAATCGACAAGGTATAATTATTCTCAATTACATGGTTACTGCGATTCATGTCATGTTTATGGACATAGAGCTAGAGATTGTAAAAGATATGTCAGAAATGGTTATCGTTTATCAAATCAAAATCATAGGACTATATGTTATATCTATCACAAATTTGGTCATGTAGCAATTAAGTGTTGGTGGAATGATAAGAATTGTAATGAAAGTTCTTACATAATGCCTAGAAGAAGTTATCATTCTTTTGATTCAGATCATAATGTTGTGTGTTTTAGATGTAATGGTTTTGGACATAAATAAAATTTTTGCAGGGGTCAATGGAAGGAAGCATTTGTAAACAACAAAGAATTTGATAATCTTCTTAATTCAAGGAAAGAATTGTTGAGCGTCTGGAGAAGGAAGCTAGAAAATAAAAAGGAAGAACTAAATATTGTGCATGCTGCACAAGAATAATTTCTAAGCATTTAAAAGGTAGTATGAGGACAGGGGGAGATGATTAATGCATTTTGAATAAACCCCTTTTGATATCAAAGAAAAATTAGTAGATTCTTGTTGTTTCATAGCTTATTTATCATCAAAATACAAGACACATATTTGTTTTATTGTCTATGTTGGGAATAACAGTGACAATGAGTTGATGATAACTGTCTTAATGCTATGGTTCATTTATATCATCATTATGTTAGAAGATGATTTCTCATATGACTATTGGTGTTGCAGCAGTTGATTCTTTTTGTTTCTTTGGGAGTGTCCATAGTAAGAGATACTTGTGACACAATTACACTTTCCACCATTTGTGGACAAATTGTTATTAACCTTACTTTGCTATAATTTATTGTTTGTGCTAGAAGGAGCAATATTTTCTGTACTTGACATAATTAGTGATGGTTTGTGTTACTCAAGAGATACATGAGATTACGATGCTTGAATGGTGAAGCAGTGTTCATTTTCTATGTCATCAATTCTTATTATATTGTCTCATCATTGTTCAATACATTGAAACCATATCTAACAACAACTTGATACAGTATAGTGCCTTGATCTATATGAATGATGTTTCAACAACAGAGCATGTTAAGACAGTGAGTTGTTTGAGGTTTTAATTAAAATTATGATAGAGGCAGTTAGTTGAAAGACATTAACGGTAAATCCTGAGTTCTGCAATGTTGTGCTTGGAAAACATGAACAACATACTAAGAATTTGCTATATCCATACAAAAGTTAGTTTTTTGGAGTTGTGGTTGTTGGTGTAGCATTTTTGACATTGACTGTGTTGGTATAAAATATGTGTACTTGAGAATAGTCAAACAACATTGATAGAAGTATGGGTATTCTTGGATGATGAAGATTTCAATATGCATCTAATGATCAATATTTTCTTTTGACAGTTGATTATTAAAGAATACTGATTGTTTGGAGTTATATTGTAACTTGAAACTTGTGTGTAGATGTTGTATGGACTGTATGATATAGATTTGACTACTTTGTGTCATTGTGGTGATCAGGATGAAAGGAGCTTCATGTTGCAATTTATCCTTAAATATCTGAATAGACAGGATCTTTAATATTGTGCATGCAAAGATATTCTATTTATCCATGTGATTAACACAAGGAGATATATGCAATAGAGTTATTTGGTTATAATTGATCCTTGAAGCTTTGATTTATACTTTCAGATGGGTATATGTTGGGTGGCACATTGAGTTGAAGTTCAATTTTTATTGGGTCAAAAACTATGCATCTGAATATACTTGTAATGAAGTTTTATTGTCAAGGGAATGAATGCTTGATAGTGGAGTTTCTAGGAAAAAATCATTTTATCATGAGTGTGCTTACACTGGTTATGTTATGTGCCTTACATACTTTACATGATACTGAAACTTGGATAGTAAATCTTAACTTACACTTGGATCTTGTTGGTTGAGCAAGTGTGCATGCAGGAGGAATCTTGTTGTATAGTGACATCTTCTCTGTAATATGATAGTGACAACACTTAATCGGGAACATATTCATTTGTGCTTTGGAATATGATTCACTCCCATAGTTTGATTGATATCTTGGTTTCTTCATGGCTTGACCTATGGACAGTGGTGGAATAATAGAGTTGGACTTTCAGTTAGTTCCTTAGTTCTTGTTGGTATTTTTGGTTTTTCAGTTGTTTTTGGTTTGCTCTTGATGTCAAACCCGAGATTGATACATTTGTTCAGACTCATGAAAATAAGATGATATTCATTGGCATTCATAGTGTGGAAAATTTAAGATCTTATTTCTCAAGATATCCATGCTTCCTATTCATACTTATCATTTTCACTTTCTTGTTGGGCTGATAGTGAGGATTATGCTACAGGTTATTCAAAATCATGAATTCATTTCAATTTTTCTTGGGCATGCATTTGTTTCAGGTTCAGCTTGGTATCACAGGTGACCACGGTATTAGTTGTTAAAAAGAGGATTCATCTGCATGGATCTTGACATTATAGTCCACATAAAAACTGAGGTGAATGAAGGTATTGGTTCATCATTTTATATTCAAATCCTATATAGTTTATTAAGCACATTGTTTTGGTGATCATCATGGCACATATTCTTACCTTCACCAAGCAGCAAATTTTTTTTTGATTCACTTGACTTATAGTATTGGATCTGCATATTTTCTTATATCCTCTTGGCGTCATTGGTATATGATATTGGCTTGATATCATAATCTACATCTAAAGATAACACATTGATTTCTTGGATAGTAGCAGTCTAGTGATGTTCAGATTTGCAACTTTATAATGTTTGTTTTGTCTATCAATGATAGTGCATATTCTAAATCTCTCTCAGAGTTTTTCATGCTTAATATTAGCCCTACTGATGTTGTTGGTATTATTGAAATGATTTTGTGCATGGTTTAGTGACATTTTAGTGTTGTGGTTTTGGGGGAGCACGACTTCTTGGTGAAAATTATTTATGCAGTTGGTTACTGTATTGGTTGGTTGTTGTATTTCATGACATATTACATGTTTCTTCGTTTATCCTTGTGATAAAAAGGGGGATAAAATGATGGTTTAGTGGTTGGTTTCGATGGCTTTTTTTTTTCCATCAAGGACAAATGGGGAGTTTGTTGAGCTTCTCTTTTGTTATTTGTCCTTGATGACAAAACCGTGATTTGGTTTGGCATCTTGGTGATTGATTGTCATTGGCATTATTGTTTATATTCAGATGGTTGGCACTCTTGTTCATATTCAGTTTTGGCATACTTGGTTTTGGCATTCAGCATTGTGATGTTGGTTTATATCCATTTTTTTATGGTACTGATCTTTTGGCCTCCTATGTAGTTTAAAAGACATCTTGTCTACAGGGTTATGATTCAATGTTCAGGTGATATCATTTTTTTATGATTGTTCACTATTTTGCTATGATAGTGATATCAGTTGACATTCATTTTGATTTGGGTTGGATATTTTCATCATGCTTATGATAGTATTAATTTATTACTTGGTGACTAAATTACATGGCAAAGATAACTCATTTGTGCTCGAGCTTCATGGCATATCATTGACAAAAGCTTTGTTTCAGTATTTGTGCAGACTCAGGTGATATATCATTTTTATAGCATCAATTAGCACATTCTTGTGCTTGGGCTTCACTTTACATTATTTACATCTTCCACTTTTCATATGCGTTATTACACTTTATAATGCTTGGAATCCATTTAGTTGGCATCATTTTTAATGTTATTGGGCCTCTCTTTTGAGATTTTGACTTGTCTAAAGTCATGGTGAATTATGTTTGATATCAGCCAAAAGCCGACAAAGGGTATGTGGAATATTTAAAAGCCACTATGAAAGTGACATGGCTTTGAAGGGTATGTGCAGGATCATCTTGGAAAAAAAAGGCCCTTAAGTGGCAAAAAAATTAGAAAAATTAGAGTTCGGCAACTTGATATAAAAATTTGAATGAGTTATCTATATTATTTCAAAAATATGTAAGAATAGAATTTGTAGAAAATTGAATGTAGTTTCTAAATTACTAGGTTTATTTATAAAAAAAAAAAATCTATTTGGTGAAAATTTGAAATTTCAATACAGTAGTACTTAAATTTTATGAAAAAAGAAGAAGTAGGTGTTTGTCTGACCACCCTAACCACATTAAAATGATAATATTTTTTTATAATATTTTAGATATAAGTAGAGGACTCATGTCCCTATGTGATGCATATTTTTTTGTAATTTTTTTCTAGGTAAATAATTAATTATATTTTTTTTATGACAACTTTTATTAAATATAAAGACTCGTATGTTTGACCACCTTAAATTGGTCAAAACTTCATGAAATTCATTTTTTTATTTTTTAATCTTATAGTATGTGAAGCATAGAATGTGACACATGTTTTGGATTAAAAAAGAATGATACCATTTGAAAGCTATAGATGTTTTTCAATCATCCTAAAAATCAGGACTTTAGTCGTAATTCAATAGAAAATAAATAATAATAATTTATTAAATTCAAAGTAAAGAATAATTTATATTGGTGGAAATTTGAGAAGGTCCTTTAAAAACCCTTTTCGTTTCATCAATTTTGGGTAAAAAAAATTTGTATTTTGTGTTATGTGATGTATTTTTTGTCTCTCATTAAGTTTCTTGTTATTGTGCTCATTTAGTTGGTCAATGCTTTGATACTTTCAGATTGTTCAAAATATTAAAGTCAATTTGTTCAAGTCTATCCTGCAAATTTAGATTGTCCAAATCTGATCCAAAATTTCTTTGATAAAGTGAATTTACATTTGCATTTTATGTTCATTATATGAATGCTCAAAATTTTATTAAAAGCAAGTCAAAGTTGCATTTTGTGAAGTTTTATTGTTTTATTCATAAAGCACAACAAGATTGTTCATAAAGATTTGATTGAACAATATCATATGATTCTTTTAATATGGGTTGTAAATGTTAGTCAAGTTTCATCTCAATCTGATCTAAAGTGTTAATGTTCACTTGCTTAAACAGATCTGTCACATTGGTTTAAAATTATAAAAACATTCATTGTGCTTTCAAATCTAAAAGTTAAAATTATTCCACTCTGATTAACCCCCCCCTCTTAGAGTGAATCCACTTCCAACATAGACATCTGATAGATTTTCTTCCTTCAACATGGTTCTTGTAGCCTCTTGAACTATCTTATTCTTCCTTTCCACAACTCCATTTTTTTGCAAAGTTCTAGGAGCTGATAAATGAATTTTTATCCCATGATCTTCAAAAAAATTGTTAAACTCATTGGAGGTGAACTCACCACCCCTATTAAACCTTAAAAATTTGATTTTAAGATCCTTTTCATTCTAAAACACAGATTTTAATTCTTTAAAATTATCTAGAGCTTATGATTTTTCTTTGAGATATGTTACCCAAGTCATTCTAGAGTAATCATCTATTAACATCATAAAATAACTATCACCTTGAGAGCTTCTTGGTTTGGTAGGTCAACATAGGTCTATATGCACCAAATCCAAAGGTCTTAGAGTAGAATATTCCTTAGTCTTGAACCTCTTCTCTATCTATTTTCCAACTTGACGCTCTTTACAAATTGCATTGATATGATTTGTAATTCTTGGCAAGTCTCTCACAACATGAGTAGAGTTGATCTTCACTAATCTTCATATTGTGAACTATGTTCTCATTGGAGATATGTGGAGGTTTTCCCCCTCAAAGTGGCTTGTTATTATTATTTATTATCAACTATTTGTAGAATATTTCCTTTCATACTCTTCTATTGTGTAATTTATTTCATTATAGATGGTATCAAAGCATGATCTTGGCACCGTGATGAAAAGGCATTTTTTTTCAATTTTGGAGGTCATTTTTTGAAACACATATCTTCCATATTTTATAAAAAAATTCTAGTTTTTAAGGTTGTTTGAAGATAATATTCAAGAATATGCAATCCATATCTTAGAGAAAATAGAGAAAATTTGAGTGATTTATTGTAGAATTAGGGTTTCTATCTAATTTATTTGGAAACTGCATATCTCATAAAGCCTAAACAATTGGCT
Organism: Sequoiadendron giganteum; assembly: GCA_007115665.2. NCBI lineage: Eukaryota > Viridiplantae > Streptophyta > Pinopsida > Cupressales > Cupressaceae > Sequoiadendron > Sequoiadendron giganteum. Next base: position 323,711,953 of record CM021100.1, on the reverse strand, counting down.
CTTGATTTTTAGTGGGTTTTTGAAGATTTAATAGAGGAGGAAATATTACAACTCATAGAGAGTTTGAAGCCAAAATAAGTGATTTATTAAAAAATTAGTATTTTCAACAAATTTTCTTTCAAGGATACAAATATGCTAATTTCTTGGTAAGTGTTATATTTTCCCTAGTAAGTTACTGTAATGTGTGTTGTAACTTAAATGCATTAGTGAGTATTCATAATCATAACTAAACAACACATACAAGCAATGAAATTTATTACATCTAATGAAGGAAAAGTAATAAAACAAACTATCATAGTCATGCATTCAAATTCATCTCATCGTCCTCTATTCTCGGTGATTCCTTAATCCATGCTCTCAGAATTTGCATTGCACATGAATGTATGGAATGGAAACCTACGAAAAAAGTATCTATTTTGCAATGCAAACTACAATGGCCTACATGCCTATATTTTTTTTAATTTTTGAAAATAAATTGTTGAATGATCTAGGATGATAAATTGTTGTTGAAATGATGCTAAACTAAAGATGCAAAGATAAAGACAATGCTATATGAGAGATGCAAGAAACTAAACACTAGAATTGAAATGTCATGATTAAAACAAAATAAAAACATTAAAATGGACTATAATGCTCTTCAAATTCCTTCAAACTTCAATGAAATTCTTGCAACATAAACTTGTTGAATTCTACTAGTTGAAAAGTTGCAGCAATGAGTTCTATTTATAAAATTTTCCAAGCTGGGAATGATGTGGCAGCGATGGATGGTTGATATTATGATCTTGCAGCATCAACTGTTGATTACAAAGAGGTTAGAGAGAATCATGGAGGTGGTTCCCTTCTTGAGAGCAATTTGCCAAGTGCTGAAGGGAATCAAGAGAAAGAAGAAGCCATGTGTCCAGGAGGTTTCAAAGTTGTTACAAGTTTGTTGATGGAAAATCCACATTTTTCAATTTATAAAATTCAATTTCATGTGACACATGATGGGTGGCAGGTGAGGTGGAAGGTATTTAGGAAAATATGTAGAAATGTGCTTAAATTGAATTAAAAACTCAATTTAAAATGGAGAGGGGAAATTAGCAAAATGACAAATTAATTAAATTTGTGCATTTAACCAATTTAAGAGGAATATGATTTTGGAGGCTAATTTTAATTTAAAAATTCAAATTTAAGTGGGAGAGGGAAATTAATTAAATGAAAAATTTGTTGATTTGTGCATTTAATTAATTAGAGAGGAAGTGAATTTAGAAAAGAAGAATATTTAGAAGTGAACTATATAAATAAATTTTGCAATTTTTTTATGAGTAGAGGAATTAAGATTTTATTACTTAAATAACAAGTATTTAATTAATTCGTGCTCAAACCATTTTTAAGTGCATACATTTTCCCCTCTTTGAAGTGATGTGCACAAACACATTGCTTCAAAGAATAATTTTCTCGACCATGATGATAAATTTTTTGACATGCCCCAGATTCTGATTTTTGCAGCGATGGTGAAAGGATGCCCCCTCGAGAGATAAATGAGGGATTTTTGGATTTTTGATGATTTTTGAATTTTTTTGATGATTTAAATGATTTTTTGATGATATGCTGATGATTGATAGATTTGATAAGGATGAATTGATTTATCTCTCGATAATGATGATAGTCCTGCCACATTTTGATTAATTGATGAAAAGGCCCATTTTGAAAAATTAAATAAATGCCACAATAATTACCCCTTAATTAACCTTTAAAAGGTCAAAAAGGGTAAAATAGAGCTCATTTGTAACTTGTGCCTTTTGAAAACTGACAGCCTATAGAACAAACACGGATAGGATTCCACACCACACACAGATTTGAGTGAGTTCGTCGTCACCAGCGTCCAGGTGCATATGGACCTCTGGTACGTACCCTGAAAACCTCTTTTTCAATTTCAAATTTGAATTTTTCCGCTTAAAATTTCATTTAAAAATTTAGTAATTTCACACATTTTAGCACATTAGGATAGAGATTTAGCGCATATTGAATCCACTTCAGTGCATAGGATGCCTATAGTAGTGCATCCAATTAGGTTAGGACCCCAAATATAGGTTAGCGCATCCAAAATCCACTTTAGTGCATAGGGTATTTAACGCATCGATAGGATAGAGTCATGCATAGGGTAGGTCAAGTAGCGCATATGGGAAACAACACATCTGGACCCTGTTCCGATGCATGCGATCCATTTTCCAGTGCATCCATGAAATGGCACATCAGGACTCTGTTCTAGTGCATCTAATAGTTTTTGTAGCGCATTCAATAGATTGGTGCATAAAAACTTTGTTTTAGTGCATTCAACCAAAATTGATGATTTTGATAGATTCCTCCTAGATTTTGATGATTTATGATCACGTCAGTTGATGATAGGATGATGTTGATTGATTGATTGATGATCATCCTCATGATAGGTGAGGAGTGATGAATATGATAGATAGATTGATTAATTGATTGATGATCCTCCTCATCATAGGTGAGGAACGATGATAGGTTGATTGATGTTGATTGATCTCATGACAAATGAGAGTCAAGTAATAGGATAGGATCTCCTCGAGATTTGATTAGAATCTCACGTGAGCTGATTTGATTAAATGATGTGTTGATTGATTGGTTGATTTGATTGATTTGTTGACTTGATGTTTTAATTGGATTCTAAGAGGGTGGCTTAGGGAACCTTCAGGTTTGAGAGAAATTTCCAAGGACATGGGACATGATCTCATGGTTAACCCTAGAAAATCTTTCCATCATTGACTAATGTGGTTTGACTTCATTGATAGATATGCCCCAATACTGGATTAACCGGGGGCTACTGACAACACTTGCAGAGCGGTGGGACAATGACCACAACATCTTTCATCTACTAACCAAAGAGATGAGAGTGACTCCAAAGGATGCATACCGCATTTTGAGGATACCAGTTGTGTGGGAGTTAGTGGTTTATGATCATGAGGAGCAAGGGGGTATAGACGCCATATGCCAGATATTTCATGATGATCATTTGATTGGATTTTAGATTTCATGGCAAGACTTGATTGCTTACAGGCGGCCCTTACCATGTGTATTAGCTAGATTCATTGGAAGATTTATTTGCCCTGACCGTAGGTCGAAGGGCTTCTAAGTGGGCCGAGGATAGATTCTAGACAACATGATTTCCCATGGTACGAGGTATGCTTGGGGATTGTGCATGCTAGCACATTTATATCATGACTTGCACCAGGTGGTGTATCTTTGAGCAAGCAGTCTCATAGAAGGTTGCACACTTTTACAAATTTGGGCCTAGGAGCACATAGCCATCACACGACCAGTTGGAGGCAAGGCTCAAACAGTAGGACGGTCGTATGTTTTTGGATACACAGGGCCACTTTTCCAGTATAAGTTGGGAAAGTTGGAGTATTGGAGGAAAGTCCTCGATGATCTGGATACATTGATATGGCAGCCTTATCTTCACTATGAGGCATGGCCAAAGGATGATTCAGATTTTCCTTATGTATTTTTTAGTAGATATTTGATTGGCAGGATGCCATACATTCTAGAGTGGTTTCTTTTTGGCAGGGTTTACCGATAGTATGGTCGCATTTAGGGGATGTCATAGGGGGTAGCACACTATGCGTGATGTAGGCATGATATTCTAGAGTGGGAGCCAACCCTTGACTATGATGCAACCTACACAGAGTATTATGACTTACAACTGATCTACTGGCAGTACCTCAGAGAGATAGTAGATGGGTAGATGATAGCTGATTATGCTGAGTACTTTCACATGCACCCATTTCCATGGATATCTAGTCTAGATGAGCCTGCACCGATTTTGGAGGTCGAGAGGAGAGTTGGTCCAGCTATGTAGCCGAGGGGAGGAGATGGAGGTGAGGAGGAGGCAAAGGAGGATGTTGGGGATGACGGAGGTGATGATGGAGGAGATGGAGGGGGAGGTGGGGGTCGAGATGGGTGTGGAGATGTTGGTGGAGGAGGTGGGGATGGGGATGGAGATGGCAGACGAAGAGATGCTATGGACTTTTGCATTATCCCTAAGAGGAGGAGATTAGCACCAGGTGGACAAAGACCAATGATTCTCAGGATTCCCTCTTAGAGGCAACATACTCAGATAGGTGGGTTACAAGCACAAGTTCACACTCTAGGGCCAAATTTAGATGCTATAGGCACATTTTCCCTAGGAACATGCCTAGATACAGGCACATGCTCCAACACATGTATAGATTTAGGGGTAGATGGTGCAGTTATAGGCCTAGTAGCCACTCTTACTATCGAGAGAGATGTTGTGTGGAGACAGGGGGAGTAGGCTGTGGTAGTAGCAGACATGATATAGATCGTGACTCAGGGTACTGGTACAGGTGACCTCATTAGAGAGCTCAGAGATTCCATCAAGGAGGTGGATTATTATAGAGGTAGGTACCATGATATTGTACCACCAGAGTAGAGGGTCAGTTACGCTAGATCCAAATCCGGTCACTCCCAGTCTCGCACCACTAGCAGAGGGGTTACACAACCACTACCAGGGGGACCACTAGGTGGACTTCCACCAGGGCCAAGGCCAGCAAGGGTAGGACCATTAGGGGCAGGCGGTGTTGGGTAGAGGCCTGTGACCTCAAGCGACAACACTTCAAGATCCCATGGGCATGTTTTCTTTTATTGGACTTTGACTCAGAGACTCGACATTTGTCACACTTTTGATGTACCATTTCTTAGTTCCTTGATATCATTGTATACTTGACATATTATTATGAGGTTATATGATATGCAACAACGTTTGATGATCTATGTGTTGATGTTTTTACTATGGATGGATACATTTAATTTATGTTCTATGTGATTATTCCATGTTCTATATGATTATGTTATGGATGCATTAATGAGATGATGATGCTATGCTTTAATATGTTTATGAATGATGCATTGTATGTTTTTGTAATTTTTCACACGTATATATCAGTGTATGGATGAATGAATGCATAAATGTTTTTATTATGGAATGCAGATATATAATTTTATGTATGTATATGGATGGTTTATGGATGAAAATGTGATACATGCATATGTATAAATGCATGATAATGCTCTCTTTTTGGATTTTTCACGATGCAAATAAATGATTATGAACATGAATGATACTTATGTATGGATGGATGCAAATGAATCATGATTATGAATGATGCTTATGCATGGATGGATGATGAATGCAAATGCATGTGATAATTTTATGTTATGCCAAATGAAATGTGATGCACTTTTTTGTATTTTTGGTATTTTTTGTGCAAATATGTGAAATGGATGCGTGAATGCAAATGGATTATGATCATGAATGGATCATGGTGTTATTATGGATGAAGAATGGATATATGGATGGATTATGGATGAATGGAAGAATTCATTTATTATGACCTCGATGTATGATATGGATTATGAAAGATGATGATATTTTGAAAAATGTTTTATTTTTGGAATTTTTCATGATGCAAATATTATAATGAATGCATGAATGATTTGTGATAGTGGATGTATGCTAATTATTTCTAATGATGTGAAATGGAAATGTCATTGCAAATGAATGAATTTTTTTGTTATGTGAAGTATACTCAATCTTGTAGCGAGAAATAACATCATTTTGAGAATTAGAAACTTGGAAAATCTATAATGCAAATGCAAAACTAAAATGAATGCAAGCCTATCTATACAATGTTTCCATTCAATTCATTGTGCTTATTTTCATCATTGAGTGTTTTATTATGTTGAAATTTGGTACAAACATCGATGGTACACTTAGACCATGATGACCTGAGTACAAATTCCATACAACTTTCGTTGAGATTTGATAATGCAAGATAACACAAGCATCTAACTATAATTAGGCCAAGATGACTTGAGTATCACTTGTGTAAACAGACAAGAGTTAATTATGTTCCTACGCAAATTTAGAATGTTAATAGTGATACTTTGTAGAGCATGTCCCATGACAATTTGTATAGTAGTAATGATCGACTCACAGACAACAGACAAAGAAAAATATCATTCTTGATCCTAGTGCCTCTAGTTTGCAACATCATCGAGGTAATCCCAAGAAATGATAACAAAAATCAAGATACATCAATTGAATATTTATGTTAAAGTAATCCAACCACGATTCCAAAGATGATTCTTCAGTGATGATTTCATTTGATTTGTCTTGATGTTTGATTTGATTTGGATGGTTGATTCGATTGATTGATGTTTGATTTTCTGATTTTGATAGTTATTGTGATTGCTATTTTTTCCAAGGTTGCATTTGTTGTTTGCTTGTCTATTGATTTATGCTCAACGGTGATTTTTCCCCAATGAGATCAGGATTTTGCCCCCAGTGAGAACAAACCAAATTTATTATGGATATGTATGATGAAGACCAAGCGAAGGTGGGACTCGACCACAGTAGCTAGATATGGACATGGAGCTCGTTGCAAGATAGGCATGAATGTAGAGTGATGGCATAACTAGATGGTCAATCCATGCTTGAATAGACAGAGGAGCCGACTTATCACAAATAGAGCCTATTTACCAGGTTTTCAACATTTGTTTTTATTGTACTTTTTTAGATTTTATGATTTTTTTGTTGTTACCAAGATGCCTATTTGCCAGGTTTTCATCAGGGCAACCATTTTTTGATTTTTCACTTTTTTTGTATTTTTCTCCTTTCTCTTTTTTTTAATTTTTTGATCCTTTTTATTTTTATGTTGTCACCAAGATGCCTGTTTGCTAGGTTTTCATCAAGGCAACCATTTTTTTAGGACTTTATCTGCTTTGTAGGATTTTTTAAGACCTTTTCTACTTTTTATGATTTTTTTTCAAGACTTTTTCTACTTTTTATGATTTTTTTAAAGACTTTTTCTACTTTTTATGATTCTTTTTAGGACTTTTTCTACTTTTTATGATTTTTTTTAGGACCTTTTTTTGTTTTTTATGATTTTTTAGGACATTTTCTAGTTTTTTATGATTTTTTTAATGACTTTTTATGCTTTTTATGATTTTTTCAATACTTTTAAACATGCACTAGATGCATTATGTGTAGAAATTCTTCATGTGAAGGTTTTTCATAGGTTCTTTGAATAGATCCCCTTCTAGTGTCGATAACTGATATGCCCCCGATCCAAAGGCTGAAACAACAACAAATAGACCTAGCCAATTGGGCTCAAATTTTCCTTTCTTTTCTCAGTCTTGTTGATTCCAGGGATTTTATTTTAGTACTAGATCACTTACTTGAAATGTCCTAGGTTGAATTTGTGATTGTAACTTCTGGACATTCTCTGCTAATATACTTTCAAGTGATCTACGACCAGCTAACGATGTTCATCCAACAACTCTAGCTCTTGTAGTCTATCCACATGGTAATCTTCATCTGAAATGAGACCTTTCAAGGATACACAAAGCGATGGTATCTCAACCTCGATGGGAAATAATGCTTCATATCCAAAGACAAGTGCATATGGTGTGGCTCTTGTGGCTCTTCATATGCTTGTATGATAGCCCCACAAAGTGGGGTTTAGTTGAACATGCTAATCACGTCCAAAATTGTTGACGGTTTTTGTTAAGATTTTCAGGATATTTTTGTTTGAGGCCTCAACCTGATCATTCCCTTGAGGGTAATATGGCGTAGAAAACCGATGCTGGATATGAAACTTTTCACAAAGTTCTTGCACATGTTGATTCTTGAAAGGTCTTCCATTTTTAGTGGCAATGGATTGAGGAATACCATATCGATAGATGATGTAATTTAGGATGAATGATGAGATCTGCTTCCCTGTGATGGTGATTAGGGGCATGGCTTCAACCCACTTCATGAAGTACTTTGTGGCTGTGATGATGAACTTGTGTCCATTAGATGAAGATGGGTGAATTTTACCCACAAGATCCAACCCCCATTGACAAAATGGCCATGTTGATGCAAAGGGCTGCAATTCTTGTGCTGGTGCATGGATAAGACTACCATGGATCTGGCATTTCTAACATGTTTTGACAAATTTTAAGGCTTCTATCTCCATAGTCGGCCAGTAATATCCCAAACGAAGGAGTTTCTTGGTGAGGGTTAGACCACTTGAATGAGTTCCACAAATACCCTCATGGACTTCTTGCAAAGTTGTTTCAGACTTGTCGCTTTATGGACATTGCAAAAGAGTTCCATCAAGACCTCGACGGTAAAGTAAATCCGCTATAAGGGTATGATAGGCAGATTGGTGGATGAAGTTTCATTTATGGTTGCAGGAAATATCAGAAGGAAGGATATTATCTTCAGGTAAGTGTAGATCTTTTTGTAGATAGAGGTATCAACATCGTCTAGGTGGCAAATAAGTTGGGACTCAGAGTCATCGTAAGCGGGGGTAAACAGTTGCTCCACCATGAACTCATAGTGCCCACGTTTTTCTATAATTTTTAATAGAGAAGCAATAGTAGCCATAGCATCGACAACTTTGTTCTCACTTCTTGGAATCTGACCAAATTTGAAGTCAAAAAAATACTTCTTGAATTCGTCAATCATTCTCTTATAGGGCATGAGTTTGTCATCTTTGGTTTGATAATCATCGTTGACCTAATTGATGACTAGTTGTGAATCCCCATAAACCTAGAGCTTTGTAATTTTCCATTCCATAACTATCTTGATTCCAATGATGAGTGCTTCATATTCATCTGTGTTGTTGGTGCAAGGAAACATCAAGCAATAGGATTTTGGAATGGTGTACCCTAGTGGAGTGATAAATAGGATCCGTGCTCCTAATCCATGCTGAGTGAAGGAACCATCAAAGTATAACACCCACTACTTTGTTATTACTATTAGGACATTTGCATCTAGAAATTAAATAAGGAGGGGATGATCACCATGAATAATTGCCTTAGCTTGATCGGGGATGGCTTTCCCTTTGATAGATTTTTTGTCAACATATTGAATGTCGAATTCACTGAGTACCATTACCCACTTGACCAATCTTCCTATCAGATTTTCTTTGCTTAGGAGATACTTCAGTGGATCTATCTTGGCTATGAGCTTGATTGTATGAGTCAACATATAGTGCAATAATTGTTGGGTAACAAACACTACAACTAGATAAGCTTTCTTGATGGATGTATAATTGATGTCATAACCATTCAAAGTTCTACTGATGTAATAAATTTCTCTCTCCTTCCCTATTGAATCTTCCTGTGCTAACAAGGCTCCTAATCATTGGTCAGTAGTGGCGATGTACAATAAAAGAGGCTTTCCTTCTGCTGGAGGTGCTAGGACTGGTGGACTCATCAGGTATTGTTTTAGTTGGTTGAAAGTTGCTTCACACTTTTCGTCCCATCGAAAAGAAGCATTCTTGTGCAACAGATGCATGAAAGGATGGGTTTTGTCAACCAGTTGTGAGATGAATATTTTGATTGATTGGAATCTTCCTTGGAGGGATATTAGTTGACTGATGTTTTTTGGGGGAGGCATCTCCATTATAGCTTTAACCTTTATGGGGTCCACTTCAATACCTTTCTCTAACACTATATACCCAAGTAGCTTTTCTGGCGTTACCCCAAATACACATTTCTTTAGATTGAGGAAAACACTAAAATTCTCTAGTTGAGTGAATAGCTTGTCTAATATCTCCAGATGTCCCTCTCTAGTGTATGATTTTTCCAACAAATCGTCCACATAGTCTTCCATGAAAGTGTGCATCATGTCATGGAAGATGGTTGTCATAGCTCTTTGGTATGTGGCCCCTATGTTTTTCAACCTGAAGGGCATGACATTCCAACAGAAGGTTCCCCATGGGCAAGTGAAGGTTGTCTTATCTTGATCTTCATGAGCTATCTTGATTTGGTTATAGCCAGAAAATCCATCCATTAGTGATAACATGCCATGACTTGCTGTTAAGTCCACAATGATGTCAATGTTAGGCAAGGGGAAATCATCTTTTGGGAAAGCCTTATTGAGATCTCCAAATTCAGTGCAAATCCTTATGCTGTCATCAGGATTCGAAACAGACACAATATTTGATATCCACTCTGCATATTCAATGGGTCTGATCAATCCCATATCCAATAATTTCTTTAGTTCAGCCTTCACCAATAGGGCAATGTGCGGATGCATTTTTCTCAACTTTTTTTGACTAGTTTGATTCCTAAAGGAAGGGATAAATGTTGCATGATGAGGTCTGGATCTATCCTTGTCATTTCCACATAAGACCAGGAAAAGTTGACTTGTCACTCTTTAAAGAACTTGATAAAGCTAGGATTTTCTTGTTTTGTCAATGATTCTGCCAGGTGAAGAGTTCTTACTATTTTTGCATTACCTTCATTAATGGCCTATGTTGGTTCAATAATTATTTCAATTTCTCTTGGAAGTGCTCTGGGAGAGTGTCAAATTTTCCATCCTTTGGTGCCTCAGAGAGTTTTTCATCATTGGATGCACTCTTTATTTTTACTCTTTCTTGATCTAATACTGCCATGGAATGGTTTTCACCATCAGATCTTTCTTTTATTTCATTTATTTTGATGCTGGGAAATTTGGCACTCCCCTGTTGTGAAGCTTTGCTATGATGTTCAATGGTGGAGACTATTTCAGGATTACCAGCATAGAGGAAGTTTACGATGGCCTCATCATTCGAAAAGGTGGGGATATTGATAGGTTTGGTTTGGTCCCAATCTATTAGTTCAGTGTGAAACAATGGTAGGGGATCATTGAATGGGTTTAGATCAAATGTCGTAAGGGTCCTAATGGCAAAATTTTCATCAAATAATACTATGGCCAAGTCAAGATCTATGATGTTTCTCTCTTGCAAGTGATTTGTCTCACTATGAGTTTGATCATCTTCACTTGAACCATCGATATTGTGAGATCCTAATTCAAGTGGACTACGTCCTGAGCTTTGTCCCTCCTTGAGTGTGGGAGGATACTTGTGTATCACATCAAAATCCTTATCATGACATGATTCTTCTAACAATGAATCCCTCTCATATTCATTGGAATTTATTTCATAATGATCACTTTCTTGGAGTTGTAGGATCTGTTCCACAACCTTCTACTTTTGGTCCTCCTTTCTTTCTTCATCCTTTTGACGTTCTTTATATCTTGATCCTATTTTTTCTTTTGGATTTATTATGACAGGTTGGATTGGTTTTATGATACCTTATTTTCTTTTCCAGATAGGTCCTTTTCCATCATATCCCATCTTCTCCAAGATTGAGAATCCTTTTCCATATTGAGTGGTTAGGACATTTGATGTTGCTTCTTGAGAATCAGTTTCATCCTTGTAGAGCCAATTCAAAACATCTTTTTCATCAAATTCCTTTGCTTGGGTGCCTTCTTTTATGAATCAACCATCAAAAAGTGTGACTAGTTGTGAGGGTGGTTGGGATGAGGTTGATGGTTGACCATAGGATTTTGGTGACATTAATTGCGAGAGGTAGAGGGATTTTTCAATGGAATATTCACCGACACCTTTGTCTTTGACTTGGACTTTCTTTTCAAATTGTTTGGTCAGGGTATTGAGCTGGTCTTTAGAATTGGTAGATGTAGAAGGGCTAGGTTCTTCCTTTTTCTTCGGTTGTTTGGATGATGAACTTGATTGAATTACTTCATTGGAGGATATGACTAGAAGTTTTTAAAAAGGATTAGCTTGACTAGAACTATTGGGGATATCAGAGGTGTAACCAGGAGCTTCACGGTTATGGGGCACAAACACATCCTGGACAACCTTAAGGGCATTGCATTGTTGAGGACTATTTGAATCAGCAGGAATAGTGATTTATTGGCCATTACAAGGAAAATTTAGACACTGGTGGTATGTTAAAGGTACGACCTGTATTTCATGGATCCAAGGATGATCCAAGAGTATATTATATGTCAAATCCTTATCCAAAACTTGACAAACCACATTTTTCAGAATTGGCCCTACCTGAATTAGTAATACAATCAATCCTTTGGAAGCTCTTTCTTCATCATCATATGCTTTGATAGTGATCTTCTTCCTTGCATCTATTGCATTTCAAAGAACCCTAGTGCACGAACAAGCTTTAAAGTACAGATATTAAGACCTACTCCTCTGTCTATAAGGACGCACTTGACACAAATTTTATGGATTAGAACCTCAATATGGAGGATTTCATTATGAGGATGGGTGAGAGATACGTCATCATTTTTTGAAAAGAATAAGAAATGAGGCGCAACTAGATGTCCCACTATGGCTTGGAAAGAAAAAAATTCTAGATTATTTGGCATTGTTGTATTGACTAGGGCCTTTTCCAAGATCTCCTCTTGAGCAAGAGAGATTTTAAGGAGCTCCAATATTGATATTTGTGTGGGGATTTTTGGAGCTGATCGACAATATTATATTGATGAGATGTAGCAGCAAGTGTTTTGGAATCGTTACCCTTTAAAACATATTTTGTTTGAGCTCTTGTGGTCATGTTTATGGGCACACTGTCTTGTTTTCCATTGATTTTGATGACAATAACTTTATTATCCATTACAACCATCTCTTGTTGGATATCGAGGACTTGATTAGAAAGTATGTTGGTGTTGTTTATTGGATGATTGGTTGCAACAGGATCTAGTGTATTATTGATTTCGATGTCATTTGTGTTATTTTCAACAACAAAAATATGATAAATGGTGATGTCATGAACATAGTTCACGTTCTTTCCTTTGCCATTTTTGTTAGAAGATTCTCCTTTGTCATAATTTGGCAGAGGATTTTTGAATACCCCATGGTCAGTGTTTGTTTGAGGCTCTTGGATCCTTATGATTTTATTGTCAATCAAATATTGTATCTTATGTTTTAGTTGCATGCAACTATTGGTGAGGTGACCTTTGCATTGATGAAATTCACAATAATGGGCTTCATTCCACCAAGATGATTTTACTTTTGGTTCAAAACCTTGGGTGTCGAGTAGAGTGATAAGATTTTCCGCAATAATTTCCCTCAATGCGGATTCATATGATTGACCTAAAGGCATAAACTTTATGTGGTTGTTTGATGTTTGATAAGGTAGGGTCTTGGATGATGATGTTTGATTGTTTTGAGTATTACCCTAGTTGGTATTTTGGTTGTTGTTTTGGTTGGCATTTTGTGTGGTCTTTTAATTTGTATTTGAGGAGCTTCTTAACAAATTGAATACTAGTTTAGCATTGTGCATTTCAGAAGAGGTATCATTGTCATTATTTTTGTACTTTTTTCAAAACTTTGGTTTATTATTGTTGGAGGAATTAGATGAATTGTTTTCATTATAGATTTTCAAAATTCCTTGTTTGACCAAAGCCTCCTCAATCTTGATCCCATTTTCAATCAATATCTCAAAATTTGGAGGGTATTGTACGTTGAGTTTGTAGCTCATGTTAGCATTTAGGTTATCAATGAACACCTCTACCTTCTCTTTTTCTCGTATGGGTTGGGCATACCTTGCAAATAACCTTCGCCATTTTTGTAAGAATATGAGGAATGAATCTCCTTTCTTTTTTTTCAAATTGCTCCTTCATCGTGATCTCATGTTGGATATTATATGAATATTGGGTAATGAACTTGTTTACCAATTCCTCAAAATATTTGATCCCTAGAGGTAATTATGAGAACCACTGCATGCATTTCCCTCCCAAACTACGTGGGAATAATCTCATTAAATATGTATCCTCATGGGAAATTCAAGACTCATCGTTCATAACTCCCTTACGTGATCTATTGGATCAGCTTTCCCATTGTACTTGTCATATTTGGGAAATTCACAATGTTGGGGAAATGGTATCATGTTGACACTTTGATCAAATGGATAGGGACATATATCTTTTATGGAGTATCTCTTAGTAGTCCAAGTTTGTATGTTTTGCATTTTTCATTGAAGAGTTTGGATTTTTTGTTTCAAAACATCCAAGGGATCATTGGTTTTTACTTCATTGCTTGATTCAATTTGTGTCTCGGTTTTTGTCTTCTTAGGAGTTCTTTTCAATTTTGTAACATCAAAATCATTGGGTAACTTGACTCCTTTGTTTGCCAACATCAATAGGTATCTTTCCCCATCCTTTTAGAAAACCTTTTCTAAGAATTTGTGGAAAATTGGGTCTTGTTGGGCTTTTTGGACATCTTCTTCATTTACCTCATCAGTTTCGGTTGAATGGGTATAATGAAAGGGGTTTCATTCTTGTTCAACCATGGTATTTTGGGTTTAAATTTATTTTTCTTGAAGTTTCAACTTTTAGGATCTTGTTTGGACAGGCACACAAGTGATGATGATTTTCTAAATATTTGACCAAAGTTTAAGAGTGCCAAAAGGATTTGGTTAAAATATGGTTAAGAAAGCTTTATTTCGGGATGAAGGATGTTGAATCCTGATGGAGGATGATAAATCATGATGGTGAAATGCAGTTGCTAAATAAAAAATTAATGTGATGAGGAAGGCACTTTTGGATGTTTGATCAAAATTTGGATGACAAATTTTCACTTGAAAATGTTGGTTTCAACAAGATTGATCTCTATTGTATAAATTGATTGGGGTGATTGCGGTGATTGGAATATTGTATTTTTGGTTGAGGAATGAAAGAATGATGAATGGGCTGACTATGATTATGCCTTTGTGAAAGAGCTCTTCGTTGATAATAAGCTTGTGAAGATAAAGGCTCTAAAGCAAAATCATCAGTATTCCTACTTTGATACAAGAAGCGTCTCCTGTTCAAAAGTTTCTTATAACCAAGTTGCTTCTTTGGTTCCTTAATTCTTTTGGTAAGGGATTTATTGATAAATTTGGTTGATTTACAATCCCTCAACATAAAATTTAGGACAATGAAAATATGTTGCTTGAGAGGGAATATCCAAACTAGATACTAATTGGTAGAAAGTAGGTCAAATTTAGGTCTTTATTTGAATATTTACTAGATGCGCTGAAACAGTGCCTAGATGCGCTGAAAATCAGATCTGCTATGAAATGGTATGTATGCACTACAAAATAGTCTGGATGCACTAGAATAGGGTATGAATGCACTGGGGAAAGGTCTGTATGTGTTGCAAGATTAAAGAGATGTGTTGAAAGAGCATATGTTGGGATATTAGTGAGATGTTCCAGAATAGTAAATCAATGAATGCATTGAGGCAATTAATGGATGCACTGTGTTGAAAGAGCATATGTTGGGATATTAGTGAGATGTTCCAGAATAGTAAATCAATGCACTGAAATATGCAATTAATGGATGCACTGAAATATGCAATTAATGGATGTGCTACGATAGTCACTATATGTGCCGAACTAGAAAATGTTTTATGGTTTTTGACATTGAATTTGAATTGTTTGGTTGAATTTTCTTCTGAATCACTGGTTGGATATTTCAGAGTGTAGTGTTTGCTTGAATTTTGATTTAAAATGCATAAGTGAAGGCACATCAAACAAGCATAATCCTAGGTTGTGTAAGGCAATATTATTTTGGGTTCCACACAGATTTTACTCTAGTTGCACTTATTTTTAGCGGGTAATTTAGAAACTTGGACACATAGGCTCCCCCTTACAACACACTCACTTCTCGGGCCAACCAAGCTTCAAACTCCCATGAATCTCCCATGGGAATTTTTTTACCTCTACTAAAAATTGTGAGAATGTGGATGTCTTGGCAATGACCGTTGTTGCACTAAATAGAAAGGTAATTTGGCTTACTACAACAAAGGGGTTTTTTGTTAGGGCATTCCAACTTACGGGTGGGCTATACATACAGAAAGACTAGCTCTATTAAAGAGGACTCCCAACCTATAGAGGTTAAGCTCTATAGGTTTTTATGTACCACACAGGTACTAAGGGAATCACTTGTCGTCAAAACCATTCATGGCCCTTGAACTTTCCTCAAGTCCCCATTTTATATACTAGTTGGAAGGGCTTGGCCTTAGCTTGTTACAGGTTTGAGTCGTTCCCTTGGGGTGATTACCTCTTGTCCCACCAAGGCAGGCCCTCTAAGGGTGAAAATAGAAATAAATGAATGGGTCTAGATTTTTGATCACCCAATTAAGGGGAGAGCATACTCACCTACCACTCCAAACACAATAGACATGGTGTAAATGATTCCTTCTAATTAAGCTAGATTCCTATCTTAACCAAAGGAAATGAATAATTAAATCCTTGCAACCAAATATTAATAGTTTTAGCTTTTAATTTTTAACAATGTTCTTTTAATTGTTTCTACAAAGTCTCTGACTACGTATTGAGTTCCTGCAACACATAAAAACATAGATTAGTTTTAGGAATCTGGAAAATTTACTGGAAAAACCAGATGCGCCATTACAAAGACTGAATGCGCTACAACTCAGACCAAATGTGCTAAACTATTGAATACATTGAAAGAGCGACTGAATGTGCTGAATGATAGACTGAATGCATTGAACTAGAAAATAACAGAATAAAATTTAAACTCCCTGATGTTCTGAAACAAAATCCTAATGTGTTGAAAGAAATGCCAGATGCGCTGAAACAAGAGCCTAATGCGTCAAAAGAACAACTAGATGTGCCGAAATAGAAACTCAATGCGTTGATCCAAAAAATAGATGTGTTGGAGAAAAAATTGTATGTGTCATTTCAGAAATTTTGACAGGACCTACAAAATAAAACTTGATAGAAAATAGACTAAAATATGGGGCTCAACCCCATGGTGGGTGCCAAAATGTAATATGTGTTTTAACATAAATGCATCAGTGAGTATTTATAATCATAACTAAACAACACACATAAGCGATGAAATGTATTACATGTAATGAAGGAAAAATAATAAAAGAAACTGGGTATGTGTAGGATCATGATGGGCCAAAAAGTGGTGATATCTAAGTGATATGATGGCCCATGTGGCTGATGACTTTTTTTTAACCCAAAATTGATGAAACGAAAAGGGTTTTTAAAGGAGATTCTCAGTTTTCCATCAATATAAATTATGCTTTACTTTGAATTTAATAAATAATTATTATTCATTTTCTATTTGAATTATGACTAAAGTCTTGATTGATAGGTTGATTGAAAAACATCTATAACTTTCAAACGGTATCACATTTTGTGAATTTGAAACATGCGTCACATTCTATGCTTCAAATACTAGGGTGTGTGTAGGATCATGATGGGCCAAAAAGTGGCGATATCTAAGTGATATGATGGCCCATGTGGCTAACAAACTTTTTTTTACCCAAAATTGATGAAACAAAAAGAGTTTTGAAAGGAGATTCTCAGCTTTCCACCAATATAAATTATGCTTTACTTTGAATTTAATAAATAATTATTATTCATTTTCTATTTGAATACGACTAAAGTCCTGATTGATAGGCTGATTGAAAAACATCTATAGCTTTCAAATGGTATCACATTTTTTGAATCTGAAACATGCATCACATTCTATGTTTTGCATGCTATAGGATTAAAAAAAAAATGAATTTCATGAAGTTTTGACCAAGTTAAGGTGGTTAGGCATACGAGTTTTTTAATTTTTTAAAATTTGTAATAAAAAAATCATAATTAATTATTTACTTAGAAAAAAATTACAAAAAAATATGCATCACATTGGAACATGAGTCCCCTACTTATATCTAAAATCTTATAAAAAAAATATTATCATTTTATTGTGGTTAGGTTGGTTAGACAGACACCTACTTATTTTTTCCCTGAAATTTAAGTACTACTGCATTGAAATTTCAAATTTTCACCAAATAGATTTAAAAAAAAAAAAAAACCTAGTAGTTTAGAAACTACATTCAATTTTCTACAGATTCTATTCTTACATATTTTTGAAATAATATAGATAACTTATTCAAATTTTCACGTCAAGTTGCCTAACTTTGATTTTTTGAATTTTATTACCACTTAAGGGCCTATTTTTTCCATGGTGATCATGCACATACCCAACTATAAGATTTAAAAAAAAAAGAATTTCATGAATTTTTGACCAAGTTAAGGTGGTTAGACATACAACTTATATTTTTAAAAATTTGTAATAAAAAAATCATAATTAATTATTTACTTGGAAACAAATTACAAAAAAATATGCATCACATGGGGACATGAGTCCCCTACTTATATCTAAAATATTATAAAAAATAATTATTATTTTATTGTGGTTAGGGTGGTCAGACAAACACCTACTTCTTATTTTTTCTTGAAATTTAAGTACAACTGCATTGAAATTTCAAATTTTCAGCAAATAGATTTTTAAGGAAAAAATAAACCTAGTAGTTAAGAAACTAAATTCAATTTGCTATAGATTCTATTCTTACATATTTTTGAAATGATATAGATAACTTATTCAAATTTTTATGTCAAGTTGCCTAACTCTGATTTTCTAAATTGTATTGCCACTTAAGGGCCTATTTTTTCCATGATGATCCTACACATACCCAACTATCATAGTCCTACATTCAAATTCATCTCATGATCCTCTATTCTTGGTGATTCATTAATCCTTGCTCTCAAAATTTGTGTTGCACATGAATGTGTGGAATGGAAACCTAAGAAACGAGTAGCTATTTTTCAATGCAAACTACAATGGCCCACATGCCTATATTTTTTGTATTTTTGAAAGTAAATTGTTGAATGATCTATGATGAGAAATTGTTGTTGAAATGATGATAAACTAATGATGTAAAGATAAAGACAATGCTATATGAGAGATGCAAGAAACTAAACACTAGAATTGAAATGTCATGACTAAAACAAACTATAAACACTAAAATGCAACCATAATGCTCTTCATATGCCTTCAAACTTCAATGAAATTCCTACAACATAAAATTGTTGAATTCTACTTGTTGAAAAGTTGTAGCAATGAGTTCTACTTATAGGATTTTCCAAGTTGGGAATGATGTGGCAGCGATGGATGGTTGAGATTGTGATCCTCTGGCATCAATAGTTGAGCACAAAGAGGTTAGAGAGAATCATGGAGGTGGTTCCCTTCTTGAGAGAAATTTGCCAAGTGTTGAAGGGAATCAAGAGAAAGAAGAAGCCATGTGTCCAAGAGGTTTCAAAGTTGTTACAAGTTTTTTGATGCAAAATCCACATTTTCAATTTATAAAATTCAATTTCATGTGACACATCGTGAGGTGGCAAGTGAGGTGGAAGGTAGTTAGGAAAATATGTAGAAATGTGCTTAAATTGAATTAAAAACTCAATTTAAAATGGAGAGGGGAAATTAGCAAAATGACAAATTAATTAAATTTGTGCATTTAACCAATTTAAGAGGAATATGATTTTGGAGGCTAATTTTAATTTAAAAATTCAAATTTAAGTGGGAGAGCGAAAACTAATTAAATGATAAATTTGTTGATTTGTGCATTTAATTAATTAGAGGGGAAGTGAATTTAGAAAAAGAAGAGTATTTAGAAGTGAACTATATAAATAATTTTTGCAATTTATTTATGAGTAGAGGAATTAAGATTTTATTAATTAAATAACAAGTATTTAATTAATTTGTGCTCAGACCATTTGTAAGTGCATACAATTACAATAATATTTTTAGAGAATTTAAGTTTCATTTCTATGATTTATTTCAAAATTATTGGTTTTCATCAAGACAGAGCCTGAAATAAGAGGAAAAAAGAATATGTTCACACCGATAAAAAATCTTGATAAGGATGAGGTAATAATAGAGGATATTACTCGAGTATGTGCAGGATCATGATGGGCCAAAAAGTGGCGATATGTAAGTGATATGATGGCCCATGTGGCCAATGACCATTTTTTTACCCAAAATTGATGACCGAAAAGGTTTTTAAAGGAGATTCTCATATTTCCACCAATATAAATTATTCTTTACTTTGAATTTAATAAATAATAATTATTCATTTTCTATTTGAATTACGACTAAATTCCTAATTAATAGGTTGATTGTAAAACACTTATAGCTTTCAAACGGTATCACATTTTTTGAATTTGAAACATGTGTCACATCTTATGCTTCACATACTATAGGATTAAAAAAATAAAAATTGAATTTCATGAAGTTTTGACCAGGTTAAGGTGGTCAGACATACAATTTATTTATATTTTTAAAAATTTGTAATAAAAAAATCATAATTAAATATTTACTTGGAAACAAATTACAAAAAATATGCATCACATCGGGACATGAGTCCTCTACTTATATCTAAAATCTTATAAAAAAATATTATCATTTTATTGTGGTTAGGGTGGTCAGACAAACACCTACTTCTTATTTTTTCCCTGAAATTTAAGTACTACTGCATTGAAATTTCAAATTTTCACCAAATAGATTTTTTAATTTTTTAATTAAAACTTAGTTAATCTAGAAAGTACATTCAATTTGCTACAGATTCTATTCTTACATATTTTTGAAATAATATAGATAACTTATTCAATTTTTTACGTCAACTTTCGTAACTCTGATTTTCTGATTTTCATCGCCACTTAAGGGCCTATTTTCTCCATGATGATCTTGCACATACCCACTCTTAATGATGAAATAATCAAGGTCAAGGAAGAAATTTAATCAGTGAATATGGAGATGAGTTGCCTAAAAGGATATATGGGCAAGTGCATGGAAATGGGTAGCCATTCCGTGGACACCCTTAAAAAAAAAAGTTGTTAAACATAACGTGAGCGCGTTATGTCATCGGTTAAACCTAGGCAAGGTCTCGGTGGATAAAAAACTGCAAAGCAATAACACGAGTGTGTTATAACGTGCTCGCGTTATTGACTGTTAAAATCAAAAAAAGAAATGCAAATCTCTCATTTGCATTTCGACTAGTTTTTTTGTGCACCCGTGGCCAAAAACACCAAAATAGCATGCTCGCATTTGAGGAGAAAAATTTCTTCACCAAGAATCCGAATTTCTTCTCAACGATGGCGCCACGATGACGAGCAGCTGTAAGAGGTAAGGATTTTATGCTTTTTATTTCAAATTTGTTAGTTTTAGGTTGAATTTGATATCTATTTGTTTGAAATTTTTGGAGATGCAAATCAACTTGCAAACCCTCAAAATCCTCAACAGGAGTGACCAACCAAATCCTCAAGATTAAAATCAACTGCAACATCAACCTCCTCCACCAATCACTCAACCCCCTCCTGGCACTCAACAAAATTTAATGAGCGAAATTGAGAACAACAAAAAAAAAATTGAGGATTTGATCAATAGGTTGAGTGATCCAAATGGTTCAACCATAGAAAGAATGACCCTAGCAAATTACTTGAAAGATATGTTAACAAACGTAGATTCAATTAGCACACAAATAACTGGATGGGAAGATAGGAGGCAGGTGGCTAGGGAGTATTATACAAATAAACTATCATACAAGGATGTGAAAGATTTAAAAATAACAAAAGGTGATTTGTGCTCATTATTCACCGACCCATGCACAAATCAAAATCTTACCCTCAATGCGAAGAGGTTTCTTATCCATTGGTGCCACCACCAACAAATGAAGGAGCGGTTTTATGATAGGTGGTACATGGTCTTCGATTACCCACCGTACAACAATTGCGAGGTCCCGCAATATTTCCTTAGGAAACTATACAGTGAGTTCATATTGAACAAAATCCCAAATTATTTTGATATGAGGGATTTCCAGGGGAGAGGTGGGGGGTCAGCTCAGGATAGACCTAGTGCACAGCCGGATCCTACGTGGCAAGGTAGACGAGCTCTCGCTAGGCCGCCTCATGAACACATTGTTATGCCTTCCATCGTGAAGGAAAGTGCTGACGTAGAGACATTGTAGGCAATCAACACTTTGACCCAGAGTGTCATCCATCATACTAGCCCTATTCTACAATGCCATCCAAGGGAGTCTTCTAGTTGTGGTCTTTGAACACATGTGTGTCAATCTTGCGGGGCTACTTGTTCACATGACCCCACCAACCCTCAGGAGACTGGTACACAGGATCCGTCTGCAGCTATGGAGATGGAGAGGGCAGCTGAAATTTTGCATGAGGCATACGGCATTGATAGTCAGGTAAAAGTTATTGCATGTGTTCATTGAATTTAATTTATTAAATTTCAATTTTGAAATGCAAGATTAACTAAAAATGTTTTATGATTTTAATAAAATTGCAAGGTCATAGTGTTGAGACTGGATATACCGGCCCCCCACCAACCTATTTTTGTAGTACACCTATCGCTAGGGTATGTAACTAGTAAACAATTATAAGTTTATTGCATATTAATGGAATTGTTTTATGAATGGTAATTTAATATGCAATTTTGGATGTTGAACAGACTAATATTGGAGGTTTTGATGGAACACTTCCCAGTGGTAGTGGATTTACTCAAACCTTCACGTAGGTAATAGAATAAAGAGTTTAACTAATGAATCAAGTACTTAATAGATTTGTGTAGTTTATACATGCACATTGTTGATGACGTTGAATAATTTGTTGTTTTATTTTTAGTTGTTGTGAGATGATACACCTCTGAATGTGATGAGGGCAGTGGATATTGGTGTGACATCTGCTATACAATCCTCGATGGCTTTGACAGAAGAGGTATGAGGCAAATTAGTAAATTTTAATTTACATTTGTTGTTATAGATATTAGTTAGTCAGAAATCAAACCATTATTGATTCACGTAGTTTTTGTCTATTTGTATGGTTTATATAGGGCTTGAGCACGCCCGAGCATGGGTGTGAGGATATTTCCCTCATGGAGAGAGATCATGAGATGGCTATAAGTGATTATTTTTCCAAATATATCATTTTTTATAATGTAATTTCTATATATTCATGTCTTTACTTCTTATTGTAAGAGTTAAAACTTCACCATGAACTAAACCCTAGGAGGAGTAGCAGGAGCACTCCACAAGCGCATCAAAAATGAGTGACAAACCTATCGCCATCCGAGCGAAAAGGAAAGGGAAAGATTTTATTTCCTGGGTATGGAGAGCAATGACTTTTGATTCCAGAGTCTTTTATTGTATGCCTACATGGCAGTTTTGTACATATTTTTTATTGGACATATTTGACATTGTATGCCTAGATAGCATTCTCGTAAGCCTATATGGCTATTTTGTACATATATTTCATACTTATATCGACATATATTTATGTATGCCTACATGGCTATTTGGTTAATACAAATATCTCTTTTCGATGCCTGTCCATATTTGCATTCTAAATTGATGGTTCAATAGATACGAGTTACGTATATTCAAGTGTATATTTTACAACTTACGTGTATACTTTGTGACTTACGTGCATTCGAGTGTATACTTTGTGACTTACATGTTTTCATGCATATACCTTGTATTCATGCATATACTTTGTTTTAATTTGTGTATACTATGTATTCGTGTGTATAATTTTTGAGGCTTATGTGTTTATGAGTACTTGTAGTTCCCTTATTGACATGTACGTGTTTGACTTATTCACGTGTATAATTATTAATTCGTTAGCCATAGCATTGATCTATGTCATCCTCAATGGATGATCCTTGAGATGGAGTAAGTACACCCTCAAGGTCAAAAGGAGTTTCACATGCATTCTTCGTAGGCTCATTTTGGTAGTGAAACCAAAAACCTCTTGCATCATTGAAATGAATTTTTTTTCCTTTATAGCAGGTCTGAAGCCATTATCATTCTCCATTAGTTCTTCATGTATCCACTCCCCATTAATGGTTGTCTCATGACCTTCATGAAACCAAGCACTTATCTCATTTGTGATAGAAGAAATGTATGAAGATTTATCTTCCTCCTTATGAACCATTCATTATCATGAGAGATGGGTTCTTGTGAACCACTACTGATGAATCATGGGTCAATGAGTTTGACTTGTAAAACTACACGATTGAATCCTGATAGAAATATCACAATATTTATATATCTAAATACTGCCATTGAATCCTGAATACTGCCATCTTACCCACACAAGATTCTGGAAGATGCTTCCCACCCTTCTCTTAGTGGTTGCTCTCATTGCACCTTCTACCTAGCTTCATCTTGGTGTAGACAATACGAAGACCCCAACTTGAGATCTTCACACATGCAAGAACAACTATGTCCTTCCTGCAGCTTGGATGGATCAACTTGCAACCAAGAACCCACACTACTGCCTGGTGTAGATTGCCTTCTACACACTCAAAACCTTCTGCCTCTGATACCATTCTGACACAGAGGAAACAACACAAGACAGTGGCTCATCCACCCTTCTCACTCCTTCACCTACTGATCACTACTGATCACTACTGATCAAGACATGTTCTTAAGCCTCTAACTTTATCCGCCACCTTTATGTTGTTCAAAGCCCGAGTCACACATTGTTCAAACACAATGGTCGAGCGATGTAATGGTTTCTTTGAAAACCGTTATACATTTAAAACCATACAAGAATTTCACACTCAGTTATATTACGTATATTCCTTGTCAACTGAAACCGTTTCTCCCATTCCATTCGGCACTGTCATAAAGAAACCCGAAAACAAGACATCCATGACATTCAAAACAATAGCGAATCCTTCAAAACTAATATGCATTCACAATTTGCAAAACAATAAACCAGGAAAGATAGTGAGAACGACACGACGGGAAATGGAAACTCCTCTTTAATGAATTCCAGATATTAACACTTCAAAAACATACATGCTTTAAATGGCCAGAGAGCCCGATTTCTTCTCCCTCTTGTTTACTCTCTCTTTTTTTTTCCCATAGTTGCACTCTCTATTTCCTCTATCTCCCCGTATTCGGTTACATGTTGTCTCTTTATAGAGATTCTACGATAGTTAGACAAATTGTTCATCTACCCGATATTACCATTTGGTTACAACTGTCATTTAATCCTTTTGATGAATATATCATTGCAATTTTAAACACTTAACCATGTCTTAACATGGTCCCACAAAATTCTAAATGACTAAAACATTACAAAATTATGAAGCTTGTCATAAATTTCAAGAGTCAAGGTGTCCCCACACCAGTATCCTAGTTGTCCCTTTGTTGATTTATCTCCTCATTGATCCATCTTATTGGATTCTTTCACCTTTTACCCATCGCTTTCTTGAAAAACTCAATTTTAGGCCTTGTAGCCTTCTGCCCCAATTTGGCCTCCTAGAACCCGTTTTCTTGACTTTTCTCACAATCAGTCTTAACAAACCCCAAATGTTTTTGTAAAAAGTCTTTCTTTTGATCATCAAGACTCCAATATTTACCAGGCGTTAGGTCCTACAAGTTTTCGTACATATGATTGTCCTCAAACCCCCTATTTTCAAGGGTTCCTATGGTTTTTGGCTCTTTTTCCTTCTTTGAGGGCTTCAACGACCTCCTCAGCTCTCCTCCTGGCACACACATGACTAAGATACATGTTCCTACACTCCCATACTCTTTATTGGCACAAACCAATCTATTTAGAAACTCTCCTTGCTGCTGTCCTCTCCAAGCTACTAGCTAGAATGCACTTGCACTCGCCTAGTGCTTGATGATTTCATCACCTTCCCTGCAAAAAAAGACCCCAAAACCTATATATACACTATTTACATAGTCCCCAACTTGATTGCAAGTGGCCATGAGAGGAAATCCATGGGAAGTCAAGTGGGACTCATTATTCACAAAACTGGCCTGAACCGGCAATGAGACCAAGAAAAGCAAAAACTTGCAAAAAGATAACCAGTCAGTCTAGATGACTAATCTAATGCTACAAAAGGTAAGTAAGTGACACAAATGGAAGACTCAAAGCATTAGATAATTCCTTTCAATCCATTCTTGACTGGATGAAGGCTCAAACACAAAAATTCGATGAAAACTTGCTCTCTTCCAATCACAAAAATGTACTCTCCAAGTCTCAATTCGTGAAAAAAATCCTCCAACCCAGGTATTAGGGTTTTTCTGACCTTCTATACCTTTCTCCCATGTTCTAGGACCCTTCGGTTAGGCTTAAAGCATCATTAATGCCATTTTCCAACTTTTAGGACAAATAGCCAAGGCAACATTGCTCAAAATGCTCACAGTGTCCAAGACTTACCCAAACCGCAAGCCCCTAACAAACCTATTTCCAATTCACTCATCAAAAACACTCTAGGGACTTTATATCATAGTCCTTATTCCCTCTTTCATCCTAATCTGATAGTAGCCACTTTTCAAATCAATCTTGGAGTAGTACCTAGCACCCCCCTAAACAGTCCATTAAGTCTTCTATCCTAGGAATAGGAAACCTATATCTAATGGTTATCCTATTTATGGCCCTAGAATTAGTACACATTCTCCACTTATCTCCCTTCTTGGGTGCCAACACCACTGGAACAACACATGGGCTTATGCTTTTCCTGATCAACCCTTGGTCCAAAATTTATTGAACTTGCCTTGCTATCTCCTTGTTCTGCTCCGATGTCTTTTTGTATGTAGCCTTGTTAGGAAATGTTGCTCCTGGTACAAAGTCAATTTGAAGACTGATTGCCCTCTTAGGTGGTAGTGTAGCTGGTGTGCCTTCACAAATGATATCCTTGAACTGATCCAACAGTTGCTTCACCTCTGCTATCATAGGTAGCCGACTAGGTGACTCCTCCTCCTTTGGCTTCAACATGATTGCATAGACAACTCCTTCTTCCTCCTTCATGTCTCTTAGGAATTCCTTTCCACTCATCAAAAGTACACTAGATTCTGCCTTTTCCACTATCCTTCTTGGGGAAAAAACTTCGTGGTTAAGCGCTTGAGCTGGAGTATACTGGAATGGGTGACCTCCCGGGAAGGCCTAGTGCCTCACCTCTATGAGCATCAATTAGATGCAATGAGTGCTAAGTGGACCATTCAATATCATTTCAAATTTCTTTCTTTAAACAACTTACAAATTTGCAACTTAAGACTCCTCCAACCTAAGGGATCGATCTGGTGGAACATAGCTCGGAGCGATTCCACATGTTTCAGTGCAAAAGAGGACCATGAATAGCATAAACATACCTATTTGGATGTGTTGGAATAGTCCACTTGGTCACACAAGTTGCAAAATGAAAGTTGCACCACTCTGACACTTTGCACTGCTTGCATTTGATGCTTTTTCCATCAAGTGAAAATCCACCACCACTGGAAAACCACTCTGAGATAGCCAAAACCGAGAGAGGTTTTTGTAGACAGGCTCAACACAATTCTATAGGATTAGATGAGAAGTTTCTAAGAATCACGGTATCCAAGTAATAGCATGCTGAAGTTTGCAGCTATTTTGCACTTTGGACCCTTAAGGGATCGATCCGATGGAACATAGCTCGGAGCGATTCCACATGTTTCAGTGTGAAAGAGGACCATGCCTACCATAAACATACCTATTCAGACATGTTGGAATAGTCTACTTACTCACATGAGTTGCAGAGTGAAAGTTGCACCACTTTGCAACTTTTCACAACTTGAATTTGACACGTTTTCCATCAAGTGAAAATCCGCCGCCACAAGAAAACCACTCCAAGATAGCCAAAATTGAGAGAGGCTTTTCTAGAGGGGTCCAATTCCTTTCTCTAGGATTAGACGAGAAGTTTCTAAGTGTCATGGTATCCAAGTAATAGCATGCTAAGGTTTGCAGCTATTTTGCACTTTGGACCCTTACGGGATCGATCCGGTGGAACATAGCTCATAGCAATTCCACATGTTTCGGTGTGAAAGAGGACCATGCCTACCATAAACATACCTATTCGGACATGTTGGAACAGTTTGCTTGCTCACACGAGTTGGAGAGCGAAAGTTGCACCACTTTGCAACTTTGCACAACTTGAATTTGACACGTTTTCCATCAAGTGAAAATCACCCGCCACGAGAAAACCACTCCAAGATAGCCAAAATAGAGAGAGGTTTTTCTAGAGGGGTCCAATGCCTTTCTATAGGATTAGATGAGAAGTTTCTAAGTGTCACGGTATCCAAGTAATAGCATGCTAAAGTTTGTAACTATTTTGCACTTTGGACCCTTAAGGGATCGATCTGGTGGAACATAGCTCGGAGTGATTCCATGTGTTTTGGTGCAAAAGAGGACCATGCCTACCATAAGAATACCTATTTGGATGTGTTGGAATAGTCTGCTTGGTCACACAAGTTGCAGAACGGAAGTTGCACCACTCTGCAGCTTTGCACTGGTTGCATTTGATGCTTTTTCCATCAAGTGAAAATCTGCCACCACTGGAAAACCACTTTGAGATAGCCAAAACCGAGAGAGGTTTTTATAGACAGGCTCAACATAATCCTATGGGATCAGATGAAAATTTTCTAAGCATCACAGTATCCAAGTAATAGCATGCTGAAGTTTGCAGCTATTTTTCACTTTGGACCCTTAAGGGATCGATCTGGTGGAACATAGCTCAGAGTGATTCTATGTGTTTCGATGCAAAAGAGGACCATGCATACCGTAGAAATACCTATTCAAATGTGTTGGAACAGTCCACTTGCTCACATGAGTTGTAGAGCGAAAGTTGCACCACTTTGCAACTTTGCACAGCTTGAATTTGACATGTTTTCCATCAAGTGAAAATCTGCCGCCACAAGAAAACCACTCCAAGATAGCCAAAATCGAGAGAGGTTTTTCTAGAGGGGTCCAATGCCTTTCTGTAGGATCATACGAGAAGTTTCTAAGTGTCACGGTATTCAGGTAATAGCATGCTGAAGTTTGCAGCTATTTTGCACTTTGGACCCTTAAGGGATCGATCCGGTGGAACATAGCTCAGAGTGATTCCACGTATTTCAATGCGAAAGAGGACCATGCCTACTGTAGAAATACCTATTTGAAAGTGTTGGAACAGTCCGCTTGGTCACACGAGTTGCAAAAAAATGTGTACAAATTATTTACATGACCTTTATATGACCTTTTTCACATTGTTTACATTTCAAAATTCAAAGTTTGCAAATTTTCCTACTCAAGGCATTTACAGAACAAGGTGCTACTACACCAAACATGAAATTCAACCTTACAATATTTGATTATATCTCATTATGTAATTAAATCTTATTACAATGCCTCTGACACTTCATTCTCTCAGATCTTTTACAATGTCACTCATACATTCAAGATTCTTTTTAAATGTCTACATCATAGGTGCTCATCATGAGGTTAACTTCAAATGAGTAACTTGAGATTCCCTCGCTAAGCTTCACATGCTCTCTTATAATGGCTTGAAATCAAAATTGAGATTTGTCAAAATCATCAAAATAAGTATGTTGCATTGCTTTTTTGGCTGAGATTTTTGATAATGGCTCTTAAATCAGCATTTTCTGCAACGAAAGATCAATCAACCCTTAATAGTTTTCTTAAAAATACGCAAAGTAAAAGAGAAAAAGAAAGAGCATCCAAAATTGAAATGAAATAAAAATAGATGGAAGGCACTTACAAATGTTGCATGCAGGCATCAAAATAAGGATGTTGCATTGCTTTTTTGGTTGACATTCTCTTCAATGTCTCATATATCAACATTTTTTGCAAGGGGACACCAATCACTGTAAAAGAAGATGATAGCATTGGCATCAAACAAATTAATGTGCATACAAGTATAAATTAATAAGAACCAATGTGCATATACTTACAAATTAATCCAACGAACCATCCGGGTTTGCTCTACTCTTTCTTGTGTCAAGTATTGCCTCATGGTCAGACTCACAGACCTTCCATAACGTCTTGTTCAAAGGTCTACCCCCATATTTGGTCAAATGAACATTGGATGCCATGACAAGGTTTGAGTAATGAAGAATCTTACGATGCATGTCAAAGTCCTGAAATAGCCAATGTTTAACACTTGAATGTGGGTACCTTCTAAGCCATGTTCCAGTAACCACAACTGAGCTTGTAGGGTATTTGATGTTTTCTCCATCTATAACTGGGGCCTCCAATTTCTTTTTGGTCTCAAGATAATGACACAAGTAATAGTTTGTTCCCTCTGCATTGTCTTCATCTGCAATAACTGCATAAACATGCCCTGCATTGATATGTGCAAAAAATCTCTTCAAATTTGTCAACATTACGAATACAGTACAAAGTAAGTTCTAACGATATGGAATTTCAACAACTAAGAAAGTAGATATATCACCTTGTTGAACTAGATTTGATATGTGGTCAAAGTCGATCGATGATTCTATCTGTGTCAGTTCCAATGCCATCAGAGGGTGATATGTGTGAAGTGGGCTAAGATAACTTGTGAACCATTTGTCAACCCACTCCCCTGACTCACAATTATTCCAGTCTTGCATTGTACATGAAGAACAAAAGCATGCCATCTTTTGTGTATCGATACTCCATGAACCTGTATTTGAGCTAAGGAAAGAGTGTACCTCACTCGATCCTATTAGTGTACAACAGTCTTTATATGGTGCAATGTTAGTATCATCCATCAACCAAAAAAATCTATGAACTGAAGACGTACCTTCATTACCTAGACCCATCAAAGCATTACACCACTCGACGATTGATTTTGTATCTGTCAACTTTGCACTGTCTTTATACTTTAACTCTTCTCGTGCTAATGCTCTTTTCATGCATGCTCCTGCACCATCATGCTCCCCCTTTCCATGTCCAGCCTCACAAAAGTTCCACATATGTTGAACACCTATAATGACATGCATCTTGCACAACTAGTAGAACATGCGCGGATTCTTGAACTATGTTGCACAGTTATCAGACCATATTATATGTTGATCATATTCTATGCCCCTCTGAGCCAAACCACTGTAGAACATCTGGAAGCAAACTTGCATGAACTCTAGAGAATGTGTGCGATCATCACTAATGTAAAAGTGGTACTCCCACAATACCTTCCTTTGCTCATCTGTACTATCAGATGCATGAATGAATGTTATGTGCACAAATATCGAAACTTGTGTAGAGTTGTAATATTGTGATTGCACCTCATGTTGTGGTTGTAGAGTGTAGTTCTCTACAAATTCAACCATGGATACTATGTTTCCAATTGGAAAGGTGTCCTTGCATAGCTTGAACTGCGTGTCCAACCATCGGGCTCTATGGGTATGCATTGAATACTCAGACAGTATACTGTCACGAAATGTGGTCATAAATTTGTACACTAGAATCTTCTCAATAACCAAATCACACCTTTTTGCTTGAGACCCATCTTTTGTAGCATATGCCACTATTTTATACTTCTCGAACTCTACTAGTTTTTGTCCCACCTCATCTGTGCTTTCCATATGTTGACATATTGGCATACGATGGAAGCCACCGCAACGCTCGCATGAACCATCCAAGCATGTTGTCCTATAGAATATCTGGCCATCCTCTATTTGACATAAATTTTTTGATAAGAACTCTCTTGAAGATTTTGGTGGGGCTTCTATGCTACAATCTTGCAAAACATCATTAGTATGCAAATCTAAACATAGAGAACGATAAACATCGTAATGGTTAGAAAATTCAATATTTAGTCTACAACAACAAGTAGTGCGTGTGTGATTTATCTTGACATAAAAAGGTTTAAGCAGTTCAAAATATCTTTGAGAAATACTAATTTGAGGATAATCATTTTCAAATTTCCGAAAAAATTGGGTTTGAGTCATATCCAAAAAATGCTTTGGATGTGGCTCACGATTCCGACTACCGATTCTCCTTCTTACCACATCCCTTTGATTTGGAGATGGCCTTGTGTTATTCTTCCAATACTCTTCAATTAGTGTTCTCAAGGCTTCAACAACTTCTTTATCTTTTCGTGACAGTCTCCCCGAGAATGCCCATAATTCATTTGTATCATTGCCCTCAATTCTTTGCCGCCTTTGAATGGCTCTTGATAAATTTTTTCTACTAATTCCTATTTTTTCACTAGTCTTTCTAATTAGGCGAGCTCTCTTTGTTTAACAACTTACCAAAGTCGATGTAATGACACGTTGGGTGACATTACTATCCTTTGAGTGTGAGGTCTTACCCACACTCTCATAAGCATCCATTAGATTCTTCACAATAGTGTCTTCACTCGATGCATTCGATATTCTCAACCCAAGAGTCTTCATGATGTTCCTATACTTTACACCCCGCATCATTTCAACAAATAGTTGACATCTTGCAGTCTCATTTAGCCTTTCAAAGAATCATTCCCAAATCTTATGAGCATATCTTCTACAAGTGCGTGTTGAAATCTTACCTTCCATGTGCTGCAAAATCTCATCATCAATATTAATCAAATACTTTGGTTTTCTATGCAAAATTCTTGGTGGTGTTCTCCTAGGTACATACATCTCAACATTAGGAATTTCATCAATATTTAATTGAGGTGGGCTAGATTGCATACCTTCGATCGAGGGTGGAGAAGAAGACATACCTTGAGGTTCACATGGGAATGATGGCATACCTTCTTCGTCAATTTCGAGTGATGATGTACTCTCAACTTGAGATGTGTTGGATGGTGTCCAACAATATTCACTTGCAGTAAATGGTGTCCCTCCATATTCACTTGCACTAGATGGTGTCCATCCATATTCACTTGTGCTAGATGGTGTCCCTCCGTATTCGCTTGTGCTTAATGGTGCCCATTCATATTCACTTGTCATAGAGGGTGTGTCTCCAACTACGGTATCTGAATCTGTCTTACGATGATGCTTTCACATTCGTACCTTTTGTGCTGCCAATTCCCATTCTCTTTTTGATGGTTGAGGTTCCTCTACAATCGAGTTGTTTTCATCAATCGTTTCCAATTTCTTCTTTTCACGATATGCTGCCACTTGAACTCTCTCCTTTTCTTTCAAGGTTTCATTCTCTTCGTCTGTTAGTTTCCTCTTTGTCTTTTTATTTGGCATGCCAGATAATTTTATCTATACCATGGTAATGAGACGAATATTAGTTCCTAACAAATGTATCCATTCAAGATAATTGAAAAATATATGTCATTGAAGGCTTCATTTAAATAATACTTAGAATCATCTTGTACAAAAGTAGTCTTTTATTGTTGATGGTTCTAGCCAACCACCAAGGGAATAAGGACTATGATGTAAAGTCCCAATAGTGTTTTTGATGTGTGAGTTAAGGCAAACTTAGGGTAGTCTAGAGCCTTGAAGTTTGGAGAAGCCTGAATGATGAAATTAGGAAAATTAGTCCATGTAGACTTGGCAATTTGTCCTAAAAGTGGGAAAAGGGCATTAATGATGCTTTAAGCCCGACCCAAGGTTACTAGAACATGGGAGAAAGGTATATAAGGTCATAAAAACCCTAATTGAGCATGTGGGAAAGCTATTGTACAATTTGGAGTTTTGGAAGGGGAATTTGTGAGTTGGAAGAGTGCAAATTTCATTAAATTTCTATTTTTGTGCCTTCATCCAGTCAAGAATGGATTGAAAGGACCTGTCTAATGCTTTGATTCTTTCAATTGTGTCACTTAATTACTGTGTGAAGCATTATATTAGCCATTTAGTTCAATTGCTTTCTGTTTTGCAAGTTTTTAGAGTTTTTGGTCTCATAGTCGGTTCAGGCCAGTTTTTGGAAATAATGATCCCCACTTGAATTCCCGTGGCAAGGCTACCATGGAAACTTGGAATCAAGTAGGGGAATTTTTTTATAGTGTACATATGGTGTGTGGTGTCTTGGTTTGCATGGGAGATGGTGAATTCATCAAGAACTAGGCGAGTGCAAGTGCATTTTGGCTAGTGGCTTGGAGAGGACAACAGTAAAGAAATTTGCTAAATAGATTGGTTTGTGTCAATCAAGAGCAAGAGAGTGTGGGAACACATATTCCAGACATGTGTGTTCAAGGAGGAGAGTTGAGGAGGTCATTGAAGCCCTCAAAGTTGGAAAAAGGAGCCAGAACCCTAGAAACCCTTGAAAATAGGGGGTATGAGGACAGTCCTATGTACAGATGCCAAAGGGACTAAAAAAATGGTAAATCTTGAAGCCTAGGGTACCACTAGAAAGAATCTATAAAAATATTTGGGGGTTGTTAAGACCTTTTTTGAGAAAAGCCAAGAAAACAGGTTCTAGGAGGCTTAATTGGGCAAAAGGCTACAAGGCCTAAAATTGGGTTTTTCAAGAAAGCGATGGGTACAAGATGAAAGAATCCTATGAGATGGATCAGTGAGGAGCAAATCAATAAGGGGATAGTGAGAATACTCTTTCGTAGCCCCTCGAGTGGTTAGGACACTTTGGGTCAGTGTGGAGCCCAGGGAAGCCTAGTGGTAAATTGAGAAAAATGGTGAAGAATTTGAAATTGGTGGAGAGTCTTATGAGGTGAGAGGGGTTTAGGAGGGATCCCTGATTAGGGTAGATAGGAATACCCTAGGAAGACCAGAGAATAGGTCTTGGGAAGAGCAAGATTGCTCTTGAAAGATAAGACTCCCCATCAATTGTTGAAGGACTGGTCTATGTAATGAATTTTTGACCTTGTGTAGGGTATTTTGAAGATGTTTGATGCTTTGGAATGGTCTTAAAGGATGAATTTTGGTGAATGGTTCTGAATTTCTATAATTGGCAAGTGTAAAATGGTAATTGGCAAGTGTAAATAATTGTGTATATAATTTGGTAATTTAAAATGTGCATTGACAACCTAAGGTTATAATGACAAACAAAAATGAAAGCAAGCCATAATAGAATGAAAGAAAATTTGTAAAGACTTCACATACCTTAAAAACCAGACTTTCAAATGGAGGAATTCAACCAATTATGTAGCCTTAGCTTCTTCTTTCTTCAAACTCCACAACAATTTGACTTGTTCAAAAGCTTGTTCCCTTCCACACTTCAATTGTATATCAATTTTCAATGGAATTCAAACTTCAATTGATATTATATGTCTTTCAACGTCGAAACTCTTCTATTTCATGCAAAGGTGGTAAAAAGATCATGGAAAATGTGATGGAAAGTGAAAAAGATGCTTGCACACTTCACAACATCATCAAAAATATATTTTTTGTCGGAGCACGTGCAAAACCAGGGGAATATGCAAACTATGGGCCTATAAAATCACAGGTATATTGATTTTTTTACCGTTTTAGTAAACTACAAAACGTGCTCGTGTTATAATGTGCACACATTATAACACGAGCGTGTTATGTGAAATTAAGTTTTCTTAGTGTATTTTTGATAGTATAGGAGTTTCTGAGAGAGTGGGAGGGAGAGAGGGGGAGAGTGGAAGATAGAGAGGGAGGGAAAAGGGGAGAGTGGGAGAAAGAGAGAGGAAGAGAGTGGGAGATAGAGTGGGAGATAGAGAGGGAGGGAGAGAGGGGTAGAGTGGGAGAGATTGGGAGAAGGGGAGAACTGGAGAGTGGGAGATAGAGAAAGAGGGAGAGAGGGGGAGGGGAGAGGGGAGAGGAGAGAGGAGAAGGGGAGAAGGAGAGTGAGATAGAGAGAGAGGAGAGGGGAGGAAGATAGAGAGGAAGGAAGAAGGGAGAGGAGAAGATGAGGGAGAGGAGATAGAGGAGATAGAGAGGAGGGAGACAAAGGAGAGGAGGAGAGGGAGAAGGAGAAGGAGAGGGAGATAGGAGAAGAGGAGAGAGGGGAGTGGGGGAGTGGGGAGAGTGGGAGAGAGGGAGAGTGGGGAGAGGGGGAGAGGGAGAAGGGGAGAAGTGGAGAGGAGATAGAGAGAGGGAGAGAGGGAGGAGAGTGGGAAGAGGAGAGGGAGGGAGAAGGAGAGGGAGAAAGAGAGAGGGAGAGAGAGGGAGATAGAGGGAGATAGAGAGGGAGGGAGAGAGGGGAGAGGGGAGAGGGAGAAGGGAGAAGGAGAGGGGAGAGAAAGAGGAGAGGGGAGAGTGGGGGAAAGTGGGAGAGTGGGGTAGAGTGGGAGAGAGTAGGAGAAGGGGAGAAGTGGAGAGTGGGAGATAGAGAGAGAGGGAGAGAGGGGGAGAGTGGGAGAGAGTGGGAGAGTGGGAGAGAGTGGGAGAAGGGGAGAAGTGGAGAGTGGGAGATAGAGAAAGAGGGAGAGAGGGGGAGAGTGGGAGAGAGTGGGAGAAGGGGAGAAGGGGAGAAGTGGAGAGTGGGAGATAGAGAGAGAGGCAGAGAGGGTGAGAGTGGGAGAGAGTGGGAGAGTGGGAGAGAGAGAGAAGGGGAGAATTGGGGAGTGGGAGATAGAGACATAAACCCTAAACCCTCAACCCTTAAACCCTAATCCATCAACCCCTATACCTTGTTAATTCCTCAACCCTTAAACCCTAATCCCTCAACAATTAAACCCTAATCCCTCAACCCCTATACCCTCTTAATCCCTCAACCCTCAATCCTGAACCCTTAAACCCTAATCCCTCAATCCTTAAACCCTAATCCCTCAACTCCTATACACTCTTAATCGCTCAACCCTGAAACCCTAATCCCTCAACCCTTAAACATTAAACCCTCAACCCCTATACCCTCTTAATCCATCAACCCTCAATCCTCAAACCTTAAACCCTAATCACTCAATCCCTATACCCTCTTAATCCCTCATCCCTCAACCCTCAACCATTAAACCCTAATCCCTCGACCCTCAATCATGAACCCTTAAACCCTAATCCCTCGATCCTTAAACCCTAATCCCTCAACTCCTAAACCTTCTTAATTACTCAACCCTTAAACCCTGATCCCTCAACCCCTCTACCCTCTTAATCCCTCAACACCTATACCCTCTTAATCCCTCAACCCTCAACCCTTAAACCCTCATCCCTCAACCCTCAATCCTAAACCCTTAAACCTTAATCCCTCGATCCTTAAACCCTAATCCCTCAATCCCTATACCCTCTTAATCCCTCAACGCTCAACCCTCAACCCTTAAACCCTAATCCCTCAACCCCTATACCTTCTTAATCCCTCAACCCTCAATCCTAAACCCTTAAACCCTAATCCCTCGATCCTTAAACCCTAATCCCTCAACTCCTATACCCTCTTAATCACTCAACCCTTAAACCCTAATCCCTTAACCCCTATACTCTCTTAATCCCTCAACCCTCAATCATCAACCCTCAACCCTTAAACCCTAATCCCTCAACACCTTTACCCTCTTAATCCCTCAACCCTCAACCCTTAAACCCTAATCCCTCAATCTCTATACCCTATTAATCCCTCAACCCTCTACCCAT